>PVHX01011389.1:0-64454 GCA_004024805.1 Geosciurus inauris | reverse complement strand
CAGCCTCCCTAGTCACAGGGATTACACATGTGTGCCACCGTACCAGGCTCTTACAGCTTTTTGCGGGGGGTGAGGAGTACCAGGGATTGAACTTAGGGACACTTGACCACTGAGCTACATCCCCAGATGTGTTTTATTTAGAGACAGGGTCTCACTGAGTTGCTTAGTGCCTCACTTTTGCTGAGGCTGGCTTTGAATTCACCATCCTCCTGTCTTAGCCTCCTGAGCCACTGGGATTACAGGCATGTGCCACTGTGCCCAGCTATCTTACAGCTTTTTAAAGCCAATGGAATACTTTAAAACATAGCTATTGTATATGGATATGTAATTATTACAGAAAGATGGTTATTCTAGTGCCTTGAACTCCTGGGAGGTATCTCTGCAGTCTAATAAAATGAATGATGCATATATGATGAATCCTACTATTATGTGTAATTATAATGCACCCTTAAAAGCTTTCAAAACAAACAGTGAGTGGTACATGGTTTTTCTGAACTGCTCTGTGTGACGTTGAATGGTGTATTTTGCCCTCAGATGACCTGTGGGGGTCACAGGCTCTGTGCAGTTCAGGATGCAGGTGGGCAGCACCCGTGGGCTTGTGCTGCCCTCTTGCTCCACTCCCCAGCACCCTGTCCCCTGGGTCCACGTGCTTTCCCGACATTCTTTTTCCTGCTTACAAAGGTCAGCGTGTACTGGAATGACCTGGGCCCGAGAACTGGGCTTGGGTTCCTCCTCCCCTCCGGGAGCTCAGCCTGTGGACAGCTGATCTGGCTTCTCTCACTGTTGGCTTCCTTGGCCACACCGAGGGAACAAGCCAGGGTCACATGGAGTAGTGGATGAGGATATGCTGCCTCTGGCGTGGCAGGTTAGTGCCTGGCACGCTGATGGTTCAGCAAGTAGTAGCTGTTGAAACACTCACATTTTTAAAAATGGCAGTTCCCTTTCTGCTCCCGACCTAAATTTGGATGTATGCCCGGTCATTTTCAGCGAGAAGCTAATTCAGGCAGCCTGTGTGCTGTTGGGCATCGGTTGGTTACTGGGTCCTTTCCCCACGTAATTGCGTGGGTACTGGTGGCCTTGGGCGAGGGATCACCTTGCTGGCTGATAGCAGAGTGTACGTGGGTGCGGCTGTTTCACGCTACCAGAACCCTGATCGTAGCCCTTTTCCGCTTCCTCTTCTGTAGCTGTGTGCTGCCCATCTCCCGGTCGAGTCAGAGGCACCGAATCATTATCAGGCAGTATGTCGTGCGCTGTTCGCAGAAACCATGGAGCTGCACACGTTTCTGACCAAGATCAAGAGTGCTAAGGAGGTGAGTGCTGCTGCTCTGATGCTCATGATGGGAAGGCCAACCCAAGCTTCCAACATTGGCCTGTTAGCTTTATTTATTTACTTACTTATTTATTTTAAAATATTTTTTTTAGTTGCCAATGGATCTTTATTTTATTTATTTATATGTGGTGCTGAGAATCGAACCCAGTGCCTCACACATGCTAGGCAAGTGCTCTACCACTGAGCCACAACCCCAGCCCCTATTTATTTATTTTAAATATTTTTGTTAGTTGTTGCTGAACCTATTTATTTATTTATTTATTTATATGTGGTGCTAGGAATCGAACCCAGTGCTTCACACATGCCAGGCAAGTGCTCTCCCACGGAGCCACCACCCCAACCCCTTTCTGTTAACTTTAAAATGTGTGTCACTGGGGCTGGGATTGTGGCTCAGTGGTAGAGCGCTTGCCTTGTATGAGTGAGGCACTGGGTTTGATCCTTGCACCACATAAAAATAAAGAAAGAAAAAGATATTGTGTCCATCTACAACTAAAAAAATATTAAAAAGAAATGTGTATCACCATCCTGGTTTCTGGTGAGTACTGAAAACTGATTAGGAAAGAAGCAACTTAGGCATAAGGAAATCTGTTCTTTTTTTTGGTACAGGGAATTGAACTCAGGGGCACTCGACCACTGAGCCACATCCCCAGCCCTATTTTGTGTTTTATGTAGAGACAGGGTCTCACTGAGTTGTTTAGCGCCTCGCCGTTGCTGAGGCTGGCTTTGAACTCACGATTCTCTTACCTCAGCCTCCCTAAGTGCTGGGATGACAGGCGTGTGCCACCGCACCTGGCTGGAAATCTGTTTTTCTTACATATGAACAGCGTGAATCCATTTTATAAAACAAAGATTTTCACAAAGCGTCCTTCCTAGTGGGGAATAAGGACTCCACAGCTGGCTTCACCAGCTTCCCCTGTCACCCGTTTTGCTACTCGCTCTTCTGTCCATTCTGAAACATGTTAGTGCCTCTTTCTGGAAAGGACAGGGCCTCTGAAAGGAGGTGACCCTTACTTCTGGGTAGATTTGATGAAAGATTTAGTGGCAGAGATTGGAATTAATATTCGGATAACCTAAAATCTTACTTTGGCTATTTTTTTTATTGTTTATTACTGTCTGTGAGTTTAGAATATTATAAGTCTAAAGAGGATCATTCTACTTTATTTAGAAGGTGAAACATTGTCTTTTGTGTTAGATGGTTTTGAAGATTCAGCGAGATGTTATATGAAATGGCACAGCATCCAGGATCATGATAGGGAACAGGAGTATTATTTCAGTGCCTGAAACACAAAATTCATCTGAAGCACTTGGCTAGGATTTACTGTGCATGGTTTGGGAGAGACACGTGTTGGATGCAGAAGCAAAGAAGGAAAAATTAACCTAGTTACCAAGTAAGACTTGGCTCTGGTAGAAAGGAAGTGAGGGGTATCCCAGCCACACCATCCTCAGTAAGCCACCCTTACCTGAATCCGTCAGATACCTGTGAAGAAGAGCTCCAGCCTGCTTTATCTGCTCTAGCCAGGCACTGCTTACAAACTCTCTTTTTAAGCGATAGGCCAGTGAGAAGCTGTGCCCCCCCCCCCTTTTTTAAGTTTATAAAATTGGATCCAAGAGGAGAGTCATCACCCCAGTGGAAAAAGGTGAACTGCACATTATTTGGAGGGTCATTATACGTGTCACAGACAGGCCTCTCAGCTTGGACAGGGTCAGAGGAAATAGCATCTGATACAGCTTCCACTTGAACATGTGAAAACACCCTCAGCTAAGTTGTATCAGGCAGTAGAAAAGGTCACGATTTAAGACTGTCCTCATCTTCCTGGTCAGTGGAGGCTGAGGCTGCTCGTCCCGGAGCTTCAGTTTTAGGCCATGAGTACAGTGCTGCAGTCAGTATGGCAGGTGGAATGGCTTCTAACATCTCCACGCAGACGGTCGTAGAAACCACTTCTGAGCAGAAGGAACAGTGATAAGTATTTTTATCGCTGTACCCCAGTGAGTTCCCTAAAAATTTTCCTTGGCTCTTGCAGACATGCAGACACATTCTCAGAAAGGTGCGTAACCGCGATCCAAGTCTGTTTCAGTAAGAAAGCTGGCGGCTGGCGTGGCACTGCTGGGGGCTCTGCCTGCAGGACCAGCCGCACGGCCTGGGCTGCTCCTGCCACCCTGCCTCCCCACCCCTCCTGCTCTGCGCCCTGCTGTTGGGCAGTTCTCAGTCTCCCCCGTCTGCTTAGGCTCTTCTGGGCACTTGTCCCCGTCCCTTTCTCTCCAGTCTCTTCTGTCGCCGCCTCGGCAGGTAAAGCCTTCTTTCTCTGAAGTGCGTGCCGTCCACTTCAGCCGGTCTGAACGCTGTGTCTCCGGTGTTGGTGTCCCCTAGAGGGATTTCACTGGTAAAGGAGAGGTGTGGCACTGTCCTGCCGTCCCTCCTGCCGTCCCTCTGCCCACTTAAGCACACCTTCCCCCCATCAGAACCTGTTTGTGCCCCTCGTCAGAACCTGGCCTGGTCCCGCCTTGAGGCCCAGCGCCTGTGCTCTGGCCCTGACCCACTGGTGCCTGCACAGATCTTCGTCCCCTCGCCTCTCCCCGTCTTCCGCTGTGTCTGCCTTTCGGGCTCCAGGCGACCCAGAGCACGTCTCACCTCCTCCGCGACACCAGCCTCCCGGCAGGTGGCCTTCATCCCTGATATCCTCTCCATCAAGCTCCTCTTCATCTTTGTTGGTGGATGATTTTTGTAGATCACAGAGTAACTGAGGCATCTTGCTCCAGGCCCCAGTCCTGTGTGTGCCCTGTGGCCCAGCACAGGAGGTGCCAGGCAGCTCATCCCCCTCCACCTTGGTGCCAGCCAGTGGGCTGTCGTTTTCTCTGGGCGCAGGGATTCACACCTGCAGCCCTGGCAGCGGCACGTCCTCCTCTCTGACTCCACACTTTCCATTCCTGGCCCTTCCCCTCTCCTCCTCCAGGGCCTCCTCCTGAGCTTCTTGTCCAGTGCTCCTGCAGTGAGGTGACTTCCCCTGCCTGAGTGACACTTGACCCTGCCTCAGTGCCCTCTGTGGGGAATTGACAGGGCCGGGCAGCCAGCGCTTTCCTGCCTGGCTTCTTGCCTGCCCCGCTGGAGGCGGCGGCGCCTTGCTCAGGCTGGCTGTCCTGAGCGCGCCGGGCTGCTGCGCTGCTGTCAAGCCCTGCACTCTCGCTGCCCTCTGCGTAGCATCCCACCAGCGTCTCTGCTGCCTCTGCCTCTCCTATGCCCTCTCACCTCTCAGGCTCAGTGGTGGCCGGGTGCTTCCGTCCTTGAGTCCCGTCTCCACGACAGGACCGGGTGCTGCTTTGTGTTTGAAGTCATCACGCCGCGTGTGGCGGTGCAGGGAATCCTCTAGAAACGCTTGTTGAACTGAAACCATTTGTGTTTCTGTGTCTTCCCAGAACCTTAAGGATTTCTTCTGTTTGAAAGGAGTCGGTTTTATTTTTTTAAGAGAATTGAGAATTTTACTTTTTAAGGGTCAGGTCAAGACACCTCACGATATTTTCTTTTTCCGTAAGAACTAGAATTATTTAAAAAACATATATCGCTATTAAAAAGTATATCAATATCATTCTTTGTAGTCACAGAAAAAAAATTGATAATAGTTCATTTAAGAATAGAAATTTTCTTCACCTAAGCCCTGACGTTCTACCCAAATTTCCTTCACACACAAATTTCTTGGAGGACCATTACTCATTAATTAGAGTAACTAAAATCCAAACACTAACAATATCAATTCGAAAGGAGTCGGTTTTGAAAACATATTTGAAACATCTTGCCACGTAGTCCGGTGAACGTGGGCATGCTCATGGGCTGAGGGGTCTTTTGCTCTTGGCGGCGGCGAGCTCGCACACGCTCCTCCGACAAGGAGCCCGGCAAGGCGGCAAGGCCAGCCGTGGAGCAGTGCAGATCCTGCCCTGGGAGCCTTCTGTCAGCACTGAGCTTCCAGGAATGCAGTCTTAGGGGGTCGGATAGATCTTCTTAGGACATAAAACACATGATTTAGAAAAAAAGAAAAGACATAGAAATTTTAAATGTGTTTTTTATGATGTATCAGGCATTCTCAAAGTGATAGAAAATTTTCATAGATGTTAGCTCATGTACGTATGTCAAGTAGTTTTAACCTTAAGAATGCTGAATTCACACTACTAATAAAATATTATATATATATTTTTTATAATTTATTTAAATGCATTTCAAGTCATAGTACATATATAGAGCTCAATTTTTCCATTTCTCTGGTTGCAAACCAGATAGTCACACCATTTGTGTCTTCATACATGCACCAAGGGTAGTGATGACGATAAAATATTATATATTTATTTGATATTTTTTCCTGAGGATCTCAAATACTTAATGCATTTAAGAATCAGATAATCTTTATAAGTTTGTACCAAGTGAAATTTTCAAAATAGCCTCAGTTTAAACAAAATGAAAATTAGATTATCAGTGATGTTTCCAACTACCTCATATCAGTGTATGCATATGTGCATGTTTTACGCAGAGGCGGGTAAAGTCATAGGAGCAGAACATTTGAGGTCAGTTGCCAGTCCCATTCCTGATTGGATGATCTGGAAGTACCTGAATCATATGAAACTCCTTACTTGTCACATTGGCAGTGATTAAACTATAAAGTCTGTCATGGCACAGAATGCTTTCAAGTGCCAGGATTTCCCAGATCTGTTTCCAAGTCCATTGTTGTCCTGCAAAGGTGCCATGACGTGCTCATGTACTGAAGATGGGAACTTTGAGGCCCGCCCATTTCTTGGTGCTGGAGATCTGCCCAGGGCCTCCACTGCAGAGCCTAGGTGGGGGGTTTTCTTTGTTGTTTTTGGTTTGCTTTTTGTGGTACTCGCAATTGAACCCAGCGGCATTCTACCACTGAGACACATCCCTAGATATTTTTCAATCTATTTTGAGAAAGGGTCCTGCTGAGCTGCCCTTTGAACTTGTCATTATCCTCCTTCAGCCTCCCAAGTAGCTGAGATCATAGGCATGGCCACCATGCCCAGCTTCCAGAACTGGGTACTTCATAAAGCACATTTCCTGGTGTTTCACCATCTGCTTATTTAGAAAGTAAATTTGTTTCCATTCTGATCTGTTTTTATGATGTGATTCTTCTTAAATGACATATAAAACCTTTTGAAGTCATTCTCTGAATGTCAGAAGAGACTTGGATGGGCCTGCTGTTGCCTCAGCAGTGTGATGATCTGGGACGTCAGCATGACCAGGTCTCCTGCCTCGCACCTCACAAGCAGCTGGATGTCCTTGTGTGTAAGCGCAGCTGGAAGGATGGAGCCGCGTGCCCCAGTGATGCCACCACGGTTCAGAACCCTGCCGGCAAGTCAGAGCAAGGGTCGTTTCCTTTAATCTGCTGCTGTCGGGGTAACTTTTTTATCTTCAGTGCCTGGTTTTGTTACTGTTAGGTGAGATCATCAGATCCTGAAGCTGCAAGCCCTGCCGTCTGCATTCGGAGCTCGTCCAGCATGGCCTCTCTTGCTTACTCCTCAAAACACCCTCGTGACTTTTACTTTGCAAACTGGCGAGACGAGGCAAGACGAGAGGTGCACACGATGTGAATTCCCCGCACTGCTGGCACCGGCGTCTCCGTCCTCGTCCGTGGTGCCGTCTAGCCCGCGTGCTCCAGCCTCTCCTGCTGTCTGCCATGAGGAGCTGCCTACAGCGCATGTGCTGCAATGACACCGGAGATTCCTGAAGGAGGGCAGATGTAGACTCTGAGCAGGCGAAGAAAGAAGCAGGCGTGAGCGGGGGAGAGCGTGTGGGGTGCACAGGCAGGGTGGGGGAGTAAGAGGGAGACTCAGAATGGAAGATGGAGTGTCACAGGAACGACTGGCAGCGTGTTCCTGGGACTCCCCTCGCTGCTGCTCCCACCTTAAGACTGCACTGTGCCCGCCCTCCACCGCCATTCTCCGGCAAATACCTGCTGCCTAAAAGTTTATTGCAGTAGGGAAAACCTCAGAGAAGCACATCTCTTAGAACCAATTTGAGGAAACATCTTTTTTGAACAAGTGACTTGTTTTTTTCATGTGTTTTATAGCTTGCCGTGTTTACATTAGCATGGATGCTTTTAAAGAGGTCCTTTGTTATTGGTGAATCATGTTCTGCTCCTCCTCGTTACTGTGGCCATTTAAGCCAGGTATCCTTTACTCTGACTTCTGTTCATTCATCTGTAAAAGCAGGGAGAGGGCTTTACCATGCCGTTCCCTTTTTTCTCTTCGCGGTGCTGGGATCTGACCCAGGGCCTCTGGCTTGCTAGGCAGGTGCTCTGTCCCTGAGCTGTGTCCCACCCTTTGTATCAGTCTTACTGCGTAAGCAAAATGCATACACGTAAGCATTCTAAGTATCAGCCCCGTACAATTTGTCATGAGATTATTGATTATAATTTCATAGTATACTCTAAATTTGAGATAGACTTTACAGGAAGGAAATTCAGTGTTGTAGGTGTGTTAATCAAATTTCAGTATGAAGCAGATCTTTAAAAAAATTGGTGACTAGCTCTGACACTCAATAGACATCACTACTAGGTTGATGCCAGTAGAGACTAAAAATAAAATGCCTTTTTTTACTATCTAGTGGTAGAAAAATGCTTATGAAGAAGGAATTCCTTATGCCCTTTTCATTGTAGCAAGGACTTGATGGCGTGTAAACCGATGCTCCGCGTCAGGGTGTTTTCTGCGGAATCATGCACTCAGTGAAGGGAACTGCCTCCCTGGCTGTGGCTTGCACCCTGCACAGACCACCAAGCGGGGTGTGTTCAGACAGTCGGGCGTGGGAGAGGCGAGATGTCCAAGATAGTCAAGCTGTCCCTTCAGCCCCTCAGTCCTCCGCCCTCCCCAGGCTCATTTCACTTTCGTCGTCTTTTCAGGCAACTCTTCTGTGCACCGTTTTGATGGAGCGACTTTCTAAAGCTGATGGAATCTTGATCACTTCAGCAACAGTTATTAAGCAGCCTCATTTTCAGCATCCCAGGGTTTCATTTGAATTACTGATTAGGCTCATAGGTTATTTTCTCCCCACCCAGACCCTTCATAAGTGCTTAATATGAACTTCTTGACTATGATTCTCATAAATAACAAGTGTTGAATTAAATATTGATTTTTAAAATTCATATCACAAAGATGATTTTTAAATTTTTCCTTTATTAACTTCTTGCCCTTGTTTTTTTCGATTCATTTCTATGTAATTATCACAGTAAATTTATTTTTATCCAAGTTTAAAATTTTCTTAGTATTAGGCATTGTGTAATTCTGGTTGAATTTTAAGCAAAAAAATATTTTAGTATTAGGCATTGTATAGTTCTGGTTGAATTTTAAGCAAGTATTTTTATAAGGATGTATATTTTTTAAATATTAATTTAACTTTTGGTTTTAAATTTTAAAAATTTAAAAAGTAAAAGTTAGGTCATAACAGTTTTACTATGAGCCCAGCATGGTGGCGCACGCCTGTAATCCCGGCACTTTAGGAGGCTGAGAATCACGGTTTCAAAGCCAGCCTCAGCAATGGCAAGGCACTAAGCAACTCAGTGAGACCCTGTCTCTACATAAAACACAAAATGGGGCTGGGGATGTGGCTCAGTGGTCGAGTGCCCCTGAGTTCAATCCCCAGTACAAAAAAAAACATTATGAAAAACGGTATCAAATCATTCATCTTCATCTTTACTCTGCTATACCGCGAATTGAGTTGAATAATTTTTTAGTCTTTCATTTCCCAGAATGTTTTAAAAGTCGTCCTGAGAAAGGAAACACTTCCCACCCTCTACCAGTGCTAATGGCTACAGTTATTTAAGTACATTATTCTAGCCAGATACAGTGGTACCTGATGTAGCCCTAGCCACTCAGGAGGCTGAGGCAGGAGGATTGCAAGTTTGAGGCCAGCCTCAGCAAACTGCCCTCCCACTCCCGCCCCACAAAAGAGATGGAGGGATGAAAAATATGTACATTTGATTTTTTTTCCCCAACCAATTTGCAGATTATAAAATTTAAAAACCAGACAAAACCCATTTTATAACAGCTTAGTTAATTTCAAAAATGCTCCCCTAACAACAGAAGGTACTTTCTATGTACATATACATTATTCCATTTGAAGTAAGATTATTTTGGCTCTAGAGGTTGAATCCAGGAACACTTAACTACTGAGGCACATCCCCAGCCCTTTTTTAATTTTAAAATTTTGAGATAGGATCTAAGTTGCTGGGGCTGGCTTTGAACTTGGGATCCTCATTTCAACCTCCTAAATCACTGTGTGCCACCTGACTTGCCACCATGCCTGTTTGGGTGGCCGCCATGTGTTCATTCCGGCCAGGCCATCCATCACTGTGACTCTCAGCCCTTGTCAGGGCCTGCCTTCTGTCGGATTCATTTTCCTCGTGCGTGTTGGTGTGTGTGCAGGACATTGGCCAGCCCAGCAGCAGTCACGTGCGCTCCTGTCTCATCACTGCTGGCCTGGTTCAGATGTTCCCCGGAGCGTTTCAGTGCGAGATCATGGAGGACTGCCCCCAGGTGCCCGCTGCGCAGGGGAAGTGACCTGTGGGTTTAAATGGTCAACAATGGGGAGAAAACCAGTGATATTTAAAAAGGAGATTTAATCAAAAAGGGGAGACATCTGTGAGCTGACATTGAACCTACACAAACAAAATAAAATTATTCTCCGAGTGTTTGACCGAGTTGTAATTCATAGGGTGGATTGTGTTCATTCTTCAAGATGCCAGGAGCCGAGAATTTTGGCGTGGAGCAGTCCTGATTGCTAGCTTGGCGTGGCTACGTCAGCAGCGTGGGGAGGTGCCGCGTGGGTGCTCCCGGCTGGAGCTCTTCCACCACAGTCCAGGCACAGGTTGGCATCTGTGGTTAAATTTGTGCAAGCAAATAAAAAAAAATTAATTCACAAGCTGAAATAGAATTCACAGAAGCTTGTCTCTAGGGGCCGGGCCTATGGCGCAGTGGCAGCGTGCTCGCCTAGCACGGGTGAGGCACTGGGCTCGATCCTCAGCACCACATAGAAATAAGTAAAAAAAAAAAGACTGTCTGTGTATAACTAAAAAAAATTTTTTAAAAACTTGATAAAAAAACTCACAGAAGCTTGTCTCTAAAGCAGGACAAACCTGTAATTAAGTAGTTCGCTTGTTTTTCTGTGAACTAGAAAACCAAGCCTTTTAATCACATATTTGATCCAACTTGTTCAGTTGTGGTATTTACAGATTCTCTACTGTTTTACCTGATTTGTTGCTCAGCCAAGATTTTGATTTCATGAGAAGGTCAGAGAGAGGTGTCATTTAGTAAAACAAACTCATGGAGAGTGAGATGTTTTTGTGATGGAGTAGAAGCCGACAGGTCCCCGTGCACAGCCATCAGCTTCACACACCTGCCGTCCCCTGAGTGCCTGCTGTGAGTGGGGACGCATGCTTCTCCGTTACTCTGTCATTTTAACAAATCGTAAAAGTAGTAGTTGTTATCTGCATTTCACAGATGAGGACGAGCCATTAAACACCATGCCCCAAATCACACAGCTGGAAAGTATCTGCACTACCCCAGTGTTCCGATCCGAAAAATAAAGAACCTGACAGTCTCAGGTCATTCATTTGAACCCTCTTCAATATTATAAAGAACAGATGGGTTTTCTTAGTAGCAGGGAGTTAGGGATTTGATCCCAGCCCAGGCAGAGTGTGAAGGGCCGGGTTTGGTCTGGTGTGCTGGGGACTATAGACGAGGCCGATGGGAAGGCCGTGTTTGGCAGCTTTGCAGCAGAAGTTTGTATCGAGAGGCCTGGTTGCCGCTCTTGCACCAGAGGAGCACAAGAATAGGGGCATAAATGCCTCCTCTTGGACGTGTGGGGACATGTTCCGCCACAACTTTCAGATGCAAATGACAGAATTGCACTCAAAAAAGCATGGGAAAGATAGGAGTTAGTTGCCTGAATAATGGGGACATACAGGGGTACAGCACGCCTCAGACACAGGTCTAATTAGGACGGGCTCTCCCACCCCCTTCCCAGGACAGGCAGGAGACCATCTGCAGCTCTAACCATGTCTTCTCAGGTCAGCAACTCCCATGGAAATTCGTTTGTTATTTGGGTCAAGGAAGTCGTGGAGATGCACTGTCTTGGGAACCAGTCACCAAGGTTGGGCTGTTGTGTGCTCACCCTGCTGAGTCGATGAGGTGCTGGCGCTGGACCAGCTCTGCTCAGCCGTGGGGCATGCGTTGCCCAACAGGAAAAGGGCCCTTGCCAAAGGAAGGAGCCAAAAAACTTCTAGGCCCAAAGAACAGCTGACCTCTAAGGGCTGTGTAGTGCAGCGCAAGTCAAGATCTCCTTAAAATTCATAAAGCTTTGGTTGCTGTGTCTGTATGTGTCTGTTACAATGATTTTTAAACGTCCTGTTATGGATTGAGTTTCCCCAGGAGGTGGACTCGGAGGGGTGAGATCTGCACTGAGGAGGTCCATGAGGAGTGTCTGGGGACCCTGAGCAGGAGGGAGCAGGATCGAGCTCACAGGTGCAGCGGAGGCCCAGCTGCCCGCCAGAACCTGGGGTGGCCCTGAGGAGGTGTCCCAGATGGAAGCTGGGGCCTGACCTGTGTGCTTCTGCACAGGCAGGACAAGTGTGGGCCGCCCCAGGGAGGATGGCCTCCCTGGTGAGGCCAGTTCCTGGAGAGGGAGGAAGTGAAGAGCCCTGCGCAGTGTCAGGAGATTGTCTTCCCAGCGTGGAGGGCAGTTTCCTCAGCTTCCATTGCTTATCTTGGAACTCCAGGAATTGTGTCATGTTTTCCTGTCATTTGTAATGCTCTCTGGCACATCCTTGATCACAAGACACCAGTTTGAGGGCCACAGCAGCGACACTGGGAACCTGTCCCAGGGAGTGAGAAGGTGGATGCAGTGGAGGAGAAATCAGAGCAAAGGAAGGACTCGAGGGCCACTGTGGTCACCTTTAGAAATCAGGGAGGAAGGACTCAGAGGGCCACTGTAGTCACCTTTAGGGATCAGGGAGGAAGGACTCAGAGGGCCACTGTGGTCACCTTTAGAAATCAGGGAGGAAGGACTCAGAGGGCCACTGTGGTCACCTTTAGGGATCAGGGAAAGAGAGACTGGCCCCTTGCCAGTGGCTTCCCCTCTCTTGATGCTGACCTGTCTGGTCCTGGAGACCCCTGGAGTGTTGCTGTAACAGTCCAGGCCTGTGCCTTTCCCATTTTCCTTCCCCTGGTCTAGAGGCCATTGGCTGGTACTTGCTGTGTGCTCAGCCTTGAGGTGACAGGAGAACGTGGAGCGAGAACTCCCTTCCGCCCGGGGAGCCGGGCTGCTGTTGTGGGGAGGAGCCGCCAGAGTGCTGGTGCAGCTGCGCAGCTGGCTGGCTCAGGCCGAGGGTCTCAGTGGTTGGTTTTGACGCTGCTTGAGCCTTTCCTGAACCACAGTTGCTTCATTTCCTCTGTAAGGCATTAGGAATGGTTTTTTCCTTTTTATTTTTGGCTGAGGGCTGCTCCTGGAGAGGGAGGAAATGGTGCCGGGGGCTGCGAAGGACACCGAGGTGTGTGCTGTGAGCCCTGGCAGTTTCCCCTAGACGGATTCCTCTCTCCCAGCTTCCCCGGGGGATTCTGAACTGAAAGGAAACAGCGCAGATTCCCTTCTGAATAATTTTCCCTCTGATTTAAACTTCCGCTTATTAAAGGTGACTTTTATTAAAGAGCTATTTTATTAAAGAGCTATTACACACATTTAAACATTCTTGGTTAAAAGTGTCTGAATTCACTTATGAACAAATACATACTAAATACCAGTGGTGTGCCAGGCACCCATCAGTGAGCAGAACATATGAAAGTCGCTTCTGCCACTCAGGGAGATGGACAGTAAGCACTGTCGTGACTATTAGAAGTCGGGTTGTGCTCTGGAAGGAGATGTAGACCAGCGGAAATGCCAGTGGCCAAGGATCTGGTTTGGAGTTTGGTCAAGGGAGTCCCCATTAAGAAGGTGACATTTGAGCAAGGATGTGAAGTACATGAGGGAATTGGCTCAGTGGACATGTGGGATCCTTGGAAGCCTTCTGGGAGGAGGTGGCAGAGCAGCCCCCGGCTGGGCTGGCTGGTGTGCGGAGGCGCTGCAGGGGAGCCAGGTATTCTCCACCCCGTGGCCAGGGAGTGCCCCAACCCAGGGGCAGTTCACCATCTCGGGTCCCTTTTCTCTCACCATGTTGTTAAAAATAACTGGAGGAAAGGCTGTTAGTGGAACAATGTGCACTTTTAGTCACTCACTCTTTTTGAATGGAGCCTGGTTTACAATACCAGAGGGAAAAAGTAGACCCAGCTGATCCCCCTGCTTGGCTCCTGCCCACTGGGTTCTGATTCAGACATTTCCTGAGGAGTGTGGACTTGGGCTGAACACTGCAGTTGTGAACCGTCAGAAATTTTTTAAAAGACATCCCTATCAAAAAAAATCAGGAATTTTGAATATCAGAAATATTGTGTATGCCAGTCTGATACATCTAAAAAGGTAGAAATGGTGGGGTCCTAGTTTAGTAATAATGATTACTACTCAGAGTCCATGTAATTACTACCCGCTGCCTGCAAAGACCAGTTACAAGTCATAAATTCTATTCTTTTCCTTACATAATATCAAAATTCATAAATGTACATGAATGTTCATTTTAGCAAAATAAAGTAGAACTTCACCCAGCTGTTCTGAGGGTTGTCCAAGCCATTGGGGGTAGGATTGGAATATGTTGGTTGCTCGGAGGGCCACTCTTATCATAGCCTCGCCGCTCTTATCGTAGCCTGGCGGGGCCACACATCCTACTCACATCTGAGAGCCTGGGGCATGGCCACCTGCTCAGGCCTGCAGGGACACCCCGGGTGGGCTCTCTAGCCTGTCAGAATCTTGGTTCCTCTCATGATGGGCTGTGGTCGTGGTGAGTGGTGGTTGCCTGAAGGCTTAGCAACTTGTTCACTGTGGCCCTACCACCCCACCGTGGGAAAGAGCCTAGTTGCAGAGGAATGCAAGGGCCGAGAGGGGTGGCACAGAGGAAAGTCCAGCTGTGCATGTTTTGGGGTTGCTTTCCTCCAGGGCCTGTACTGCCCACGTCTGTATTTAACTGATTGCATTTTAAATTCTGATATATACCGTGATGTAATGACTGCGATTTACTACGCTGGGAAGGTACAGGGAGCTGTCCTGGGGCCTTCTCCGCGCCAGCCAGCATGCCAGTAACTTACTTCAGCGGGCGATCCGTGGCCTGGTGAGGAGGCAGTGCTTTCCATTCGTAGGTGAGAGGAGGGTGACTTAGGACCAGAGACCGAGGAGTGGCAGGAGCTTACCACGCTGTCTCGACAGGAAGCTTGGACTTGGCTCTTTAGAATAATAGTGTAAACACATTCTGAAATAACCAGAAATACTTTTTTTCTCCTAATTTTTTTCCTGGGAAGAGAAGAAATAATGTGTTGTTTGTCCTCCACTTGCCGAGTGCTCTGCGCAGTTCCATGGTTCCTGCGGTAGCCCTCCCTCACATTGTTGGGGACAGAGAAGCAGGGGTGTGATCATGTTCACAGATGGCCAGTAGAGACGTTGGGAAGCTAGGAATAAATAGTTTAGACATGTTTCATTTGTATTTTCACATAAAACAAGTTAGATTTCATACAGATCATTTAAATTTAGCCTAAATGCAAGCAGGTAAATATCTCAGCACAAAGAAAAATATATTAGGGTTGATTACTATGAACAGGACGACAGACCGTAAATTCATCATTAGTATGTGAATATATGCTTTACAATCAAGATATTCCTAAAGTTGCAAATGTCGAATTGACACAATTTTAAAGGTATTTTTAAAATTGCAATTTATTCATTGAATTGTTTGGTGAGCAGATATCGAGCACCATCCAGCTTTCGAAGCCTAGAGGGGAGGCCCAGCCACATGAGCCCCGTGTTGACAAGGGCCACGAGGAAGGGAGTTCCTGGTGGAAGGGTCCAGCCGCCTCAGGGAAGGGGCTTCCAGAGAACTGGCGGTTTCTGTTGAGCCTGAGATCTGGAGGGAGAAGAGAGAGAGTGAAAGCGAGTGGTGTGGGCAAGGAGAGGAGGGCGTTCGGGGCGGGGTCGCCCGGATGGCAGGATGCCATCCTGTGCAGAGTGAGGCACCCGCATGGAGTCGGGAGAGGGCTGTGCGGTGTGTGTGTGGAGGAGCACTGCCCCAGCCCAGGGCGGACAGTGTGGCTGGGGACAAGGAGCTGTCGTCATCCCTAGACACTGACAGATCCTTCCTCTTAAGACTGTATCTAAATTAAACACAGGATGGGGCTGGGGACATGGCTCAGGGGTCAAGTGCCCCTGAGTTCAATCCTCGGTACCTCCTACCTCCCCCCAAAAAGACTGTTTTCAGGGCCTTTAGAGTTTAGAGGCGGAGATGGTGCATGTCTCCTGCAGTGATGCTTCTGTGTGTATTTTGTCTGAT
Source organism: Geosciurus inauris (assembly GCA_004024805.1). Classification (NCBI taxonomy): domain Eukaryota; kingdom Metazoa; phylum Chordata; class Mammalia; order Rodentia; family Sciuridae; genus Geosciurus; species Geosciurus inauris. Next base: position 48,674 of record PVHX01011389.1, on the reverse strand, counting down.
CTGTTAGAAGTTTTAATTTAAGAAGGCAGCTTAGTAAAATTTTCATGCCTGTTCTCTTCTTATTTTAACTGGTAGAATCTTAAGAAGATTCAAGAAATGGAAAAGAGTGATGAATCCAGCACAGACCTAGAAGAGCTGAAAAACGCTGACTGGGTAAGAGCATGATACGCTTTCTGATCAGTTCAGTGTCTAAAAATGGTGTGACTTGTTAAAAATACAGTTTATTAAGGACTATAGTATGCATTGATACAATATAAATTTGAATGCTTGGTTTAACATGTGAGGAAATATCTGTTCCCATTTTTTAAAATCTTATTTTATTAGAACCACCTTTCATGTCTAGGAATTTTTCTTTTTTTGGCACTGGGGATTGAACTCAGGGGCACTCGACCACTGAGCCACATCCCAGCCCTATTTTGTGTTTTATGTAGAGACAGGGTCTCACTGAGTTGCTTAGTGCCTTGCTGTTGCCAAGGCTGGTTTTGAACTCATGATCCTCCTGCCTTAGCCTCCCTAAGTGCTGGGATTACAGGCGTGAGCCACTGTGCCTGGCTTATGTCTAGGAATTTTGATATTTTAGAATACTAACATTTCTAATGATACTAATACCTTGACATACATGTACATACACTCCAAGTTAAACCCGTTTCCAGGAATAGGTACAAAACCAGCAGTGTGGTGTGTTCATTTATCCAAAAACCAGTTCCTGGGTTAAGGTGCTGGAGCTGCAGAGTGAGCAGCAGAGAGCTCTGCCCGCACAGGCCAAGAGCAGAAGGCAGGTCCACAGGGCCAGTGATGGTCATGCTCAGGGACGTGCTCCAAGCTGCTGTTGGCCTGGCTTTGGATCCCAGGGATGCATGCTCAGGGTCCCTGCCCTTACAGTGACAGGACAGCGAGCACCCGGAAACGTTCAGGGTTGTCTCTGTCCAGGTGTCAGGGGAGGCACATTTCAGAACTCTGACTTTTTTTGAGCAAAGCTTTAAACCCAGGCACCTCGACTGGGAGCACTTGGGGCTCCGTGGCTGACATTTTTTAGTATCCTAAAATGTAATTTTTAGAAGAGTTTTTGTTTGGTTTACTCAGCCTTTTATACTCCAAGTGTTCCTTTATTCTGCATGACTGTGGCTTTTCAGTGAAAATTAGTAAATTTATTTATTGATGCCTTTTGACCTGTGGTTCTTTTAGGCCCGATTCTGGGTCCAGGTGATGAGGGATTTGCGAAATGGGGTAAAACTTAAGAAGGTCCAGGAGCGGCAGTACAACCCACTGCCCATCGAGTACCAGCTGACCCCCTATGAGATGCTGATGGACGATATCCGGTGCAGAAGGTACACCCTGCGGAAGGTGATGGTGAGTGAACACAGCTGTGAGTGCTCTCAGCATGTGGTGATGTGTCAAAAATGGTCTACTCTTTATATTTTTTAAAGTATTTCCTCTCATAAAAGTAATACTCGATCATCGTAAAATATTTGGAAAATACATTAAGCTCGAAGGAAAGTGATAAACTTGTAATTGCACAAGCCAGGAGGAACTTTGTTATTGGGTAGACAGCCCTCAGTCTCTTCTCTGTGATTCCATTTGGATAAAATGGGCTAATTTCGTTTTGTCACCAGTTATCTTGTTTGACATATTGTGAGTATTCTTTCCTGTCATTACAGTCAATAAGACCCTTGCGAATGGCTCTTTTGTAGCTGTGGCTACACCAGAGTCCCTTAAGCTGATTGCCCCGTATCCAGTTACGAGCAGGCTGTTTGTGTGTTCTTAGATGCACGTCTTCTTGAATAGCCAGAAGGAAATCCTTGGGTTCAGTTCTTAGAACTGGAACGTCCAGCTCACCAGCACGCCCGACAGCTCTACCTGTCCAGTAGGCCCTGAATCTGACCACTTGCCCCCTCCGCTTCGGCCACCCTCGTCTCACTTGGACTGTGGCGATGGAGACAGACGAGGTGCCACGCGGGGTCTGGCTGTACCTGCGCCCTCCTGGGACGTGCCACGTGGCTGCTGGCTCCACCCTGTGGCCTCTGTGCCCCTGGCTGCTGCCACGCACTTGGAGTGCCATGTGATGGCAGGAGGGACTTGTGTCTTAGACCACAGATGCTGAGGCAGCACCGTGCCGTGAAGGTGTACCTCCAGGTCATGCCACAGCGAGCACCTACGACTGCATGCGGGGGACACTGGCAGGGCCATGGGTGTGCTGTAGGGTGGTGGCCATCAGTATCTATGCACTCCAGTGAGTGTTGTGCTGGACTGGTGACAGGTGACGGGTGCGTCCAGATTCAGCTCCCCTCGTTTCTGCATGGGTTGTCCACAGAACGGTTTTGTCCTGTTTGCTTGCCATTGTAGAAGGAAAGCAGATGTTCCCTGGAGGTCTTGCCCGTGGCCCTTGCCTCCCTGGAAGTCTTGCCCTTGGCTCCCTGGAGGTCTTGCCCGTGGCCCTTGGCCCCCTGGAGGTCTTGCCCATGGCCCTTGGTTTCCTGGAGGTCTGTCTTGCCCATGGCCCTTGGCCCCCTGGAGCTCTTGCCCTTGGCCCTTGGTTCCCTGGAGGTCTGTCCCTTGGCCCTTGGTCCCCTGGAGGTCTTGCCCTTGGCCCTTGGCTCCCTGGAGGTCTTGCCCTTGGCTCCCTGAAGGTCTTGCCTGTGGCCCTTGGCTCCCTGGAGGTCTGGCCCTTGGCCCTTGGCTCCCTGGAGGTCTTGCCCTTGGCCCTTGGTTCTCTGGAGGTCTGGCCCTTGGCCCTTGGTTCCCTGGAGGTCTGTCTTGCCTGTGGCCCTTGGCTCCCTGGAGGTCTGGCCCGTGGCCCCCTAGCCCCCTGGAGGTCTGGCCCGTGGCCCCCTAGCCCCCTAGAGGTCTGGCCTGTGGCTCCCTGTGGACTCACTGGCCACAGATGGTAGGCAGGCGGACGCTCACTTACACAGAGCACCCTCTTCACTCTGTGAAGCCTGAACGCGGATGATCTCTTTGTTTAATGGCTGCATGGTGTTGCCTTGTGACCCGACAGCAAAAGCATCAGAGTAAAAAGAGAATTGTGCCTCAGGCCTTGTGCCTGGTCTCCTCCCCGCCCGCTTTCATCCTGGGGTGATTCGCTTTCCCATCCCATGAACAGACATTAAGTTGTTTCCAGTTTTTATCATTTTAATCAGTATTAGGATGGTCATCTAAATAAAAACATTTTATTCACTTTTCTCCTGGGTTTAAATTTCTGGTGGGGAGATGAATAGATGAAGAGAAGGCACATTTAAAAATGTAATGTATTTTTGCCAATCTTCTCTCCAGAGGGTTGCACAATTTGCATACTTACCAGTATTACAAGATAATACCTTGCAATCTTGTTGCTGATACTGGGTAGTGTTACCATTTTTAAAAATGTCTACTTTATTAGAGCTGTATCCACTCTAGGCATAAATCTCAGGTAGTTTTCCTCCTTCGCCAGAAGGCATTATTGAAAAATTCATCAGTAATTACAGTAAGCCCTAATAGATCATTAGCATTAATGTCTTTTACCCGTTACCCTTGATATTGCTAAATCTTCATTGTGGGGGGAAACAGCCTCAGCCGGGTGCCAAACTCCCTTTCAGCCAGCAAGTGAGGGGAAGCACCCCGAGGGTCTCCGGTGGGGGTCGGACTGAGAGAGGAAGGCCGCCTGGCCAATTCACCATAAGCCAGGGGGTCTCGTCTAAGCAAGTACCGATTTATTGAGGGGTTTCACAGGCTTATATAGGAAGGATGGTCCAGCAATATCATGTTTCCTAGCTAACGAATCGGAAGGGGCTGTCCTCCTGGAAACAGTATAGGGTCACTTGGCTAAAGCAGTATGGGAGCAGAGGTCAGCCAATAAAAGTGCAGGGAGGTGGCTTCTTAGGGCAGCGTGGTCAGTACTGAGCTGACTGCTCGGCGCCATCTTGTGGCACGCCCCCACACTTCATATTTTTATCAGAGAAAATAATTGTGCTGAATAGTGGGTAACCTGTTTGCTGCTAAGTATTATTAGGATAGATTCCTCTTAACAGGCCTCACCTGGGGCCCGGGCATCTGTATGTTACATAATCACCCTTGGAGAGGCTTAGGGGAATAGTAATATGTGATAGAATGTGTGTTGGTGAGCTTTTTCATCACTGTGGCCAAAAAACCTGACGAGCAGCTTAGAGGAGGAAAAGCTTATTTGAGCTCATGGCTTCCGAGGTTCAGGTCACGGTTGGCCAGCTCTCCTGCTCTGGGTCTGAGAACAGGCAGATCATGCGGAAGGGCCTGGTGTAGGAAAGCAGCTCAGAACATGAATCAGGGACAAAATATAAACCCCAAAGGCACGCCCTTAGTGACCCACCTCCTCCAGCCACACACCGCCTATAGTTAGCACCCACTGAATCCATATCAGTGGACTAATCCACAGCCTAGGTTGCAGCTCTTATCATCTAATCGTTTCATCTAATTGTTTCACCTCTGAACATTCTTGCATTGTCTCATGTATGAACTTTTGAAAGACATCACATATCCAAACCATAACAGAGTGACATACAACTTGGAAAGCATTTACAAGCATAATTATTGTTTTCCTGGGGTAAATAAAAGGCATTGAAAATAAAAGTCTAGCTGGGTGTGTGGCATGCTCCTGTCATCCCAGGGGCTCAGGAGGCTTGGGCAGGAGTGCCAAGTTCCAGCCTCAGTAACTTAGCGTAGCCCTAAACAACTTAGTAAGACCCTGTCTCAATAAACAAAAATGGCTGGGCATGTGGCTTAGTGGTTAAGCAACCCCCGTCCCTGGTACCAAAAAAGTAAAAGTGTGCAGTTCAGTGACATTTAATATATCACAAGATTGTGCAGCCCTCAACTCTGTCTAGTGCTGAGATGAGTCTCACCCACCCAGAGAGAAACCAGTAGCCATGATGTGTCACATCCCCTGGCGGCCCCTGGCAGCCACTTCCCAGCCTCTGACTCTGTGCACTTGCCTGTCTGGTCACGTCAGATGGAGTCACACAGTGTGCTACCTGTGGTGTCTGGCCTCCGTCACTAGCATAATGTTCTTTTTTTTGGCACCGGGGACTGAACTCAGGGGCACTCGACCACTGAGCCACATCCCAGCCCTATTTTGTGTTTCATGTAGAGACAGGGTCTCACTGAGTTGCTCCGCACCTCACCATTGCCAAGGCTGGCTTTGAACTCGCGATTCTCCTGTCTCAGCCTCCCAAGCTGCTGGGATTGCAGGCGTGGCCATTGTGCCCAGCTGGCATAATGTCCTTGCAGTCCATCCACATTGCCAGCATGTAGGAGCACTCCATTCCTTATTATGGCTGAATAATTATTCCACCACATAGACCACGTTTTATCTGTTCATTGCTTGATGGACACTGGTTCTTGTCACCATGTTACAGTCATGGTGGTGCCGTGAACCACCACCTGCGAGTGTCCGCACATCTTGTTTCTGTCCTTCTGGGGTGTTGACCGAGGCTGCGGAGTCTGGATCACGTGGTGAGTCTGTGTTCCACTCACTGACTCTTTCCCACCAGCAGTGGATGAAGGCTCGAGTCCCCACACTTCTGTCAACACGGATTGTCCCTTTCTGCTTTAATCATGACTGTCCTGGCAGGCACGCAGCGGTGTCTCTTCGTGGTTTGATCTGCTGGTGACTGATGGTGTTGCCTTGCGTGTTTCCGTGTGCTTGTGGGCCGTTTGTGTGTCATCGGGAGCAGCCTCTCGGGGTCCTGTGCCCATTTTGCCGTTATGTTGTCAGATTGCTTCGCGTGTTCTGGATGCTGAACCTCGACACCTACGGTTCTGCAGCTGCTCGTTGTCCTCTCACTCTCTTCATAGTGTCCATTGACGTTCGAAAGGTCTTAGCTTGGCTGAGGTCAGTGGATCCGTTTTGTGTCCCATGCTTCAGGTGTCTGCTGCCAGGTCCAGGATGCGACGGTTTTCTTCTGTGTGCTCTTGTAAGATTTGCAGTTTTAGTGCTTACGGTCAGGTCTTCGCTCCACTCTTGCGTTAACGTGTGTGCTAAATATGGTGTGAGGCCAGGGTTGGGCTTCCGTGTCTTAGTCCCCAGCCACCCCGTGCTGCTCGCTGGAGTCACTTCACCTTTCCCTCATTCAATTGATGGACAAAGATGTACAAATTCATTTCTGGACTCTGAATTTTTTTTTAAATCTAAATGTCTATCATTAAGTTCTTATTACCATTAGCTTTGTGGAACTTTGGAATGGAGAAGTGAGCCCTTTTCTTTTTCAAGATTGTTATGGCTTTTCAAGATCCCTTGAAATTACTTATGAACTTGAGGATGCATTTTTCTATTAAAAAAAAAAAGAAACATTTGGGATTTTGGAAGAGATTGGATTACATCTGTAGGTCACTTTGGGCAGTTTGTCACCTTAACAATATTAAGTCTTCCAATACGTAAACATGAAGTATCATTTATTTAGATTGCCCTTTAATTTCTTTAAGCAATATTTTCTAGTTTTCAGTGTATAAATGTATAAATCTTGTGCCCAATGGTAAACTTTTTTTTTTAGTTGTTGATAGACCTTTATTTTATTCATTTATTCATATGTGGTGCTGAGGATCAAACCCAGTGCCTCACACATGTGAGGCAAGCACTCTACCACTGAGCCACAACCCCAGCCCCTCAAACTTTTTAAACGTATTTTTAAAAATATTTTTTTAGTTGTCAGTGGACCTTTATTTTATTTATATGTGGTGCTGAGGATCGAACCCAGTGCCTCACACATGCTAGGCCAGTGCTCTACCACTGAGCCACAACCCCAGCCCTAAAAGTATTTTATTCTTTTTAATGCTCTTATAAATGGAATTATCCTTAAGATTATTTTTGATTGTTCATTGTTGGTATAGAATGCAATTGATTTTTGCTTGTTGGTCTAGTATCCTGCAACTTGGCTGAATTTGTTTGTTCTAATAGTTTCCCCGGTGGCTGCGTAGATGTGTTTTATTTCATACACAAGTCCTCTGTGCAGAGCCTTGATTGTACCTTTTCCTCTCCTGTCTGGGTGACGGATACTGAATACTTCCCTGGCAAGGATTCCCAGCACAGTGTTGACTAGCGGTGGCAGAAGCAGGCATCGAGTCTTGTGCCTGGTCTTCTCGAGGCATTCACTGTTCTGACACTGAGTGTCATAGTAGGTGTGGGTTTTCATAGATGGCTTGTCATGCCACGGGAATTCTCTTCCAATTCATGCATGTTGAGTGTTTTCTTTTTGTTTGATCATGAAATAGTGCTAGATTTTGCCAAATCCTCTTCCTGCATCAGGTAGGACAATCATGGGAGTTCTTTTCCTTCATCCGATTAATGTGGTATAATACTTGGAGTGATTTTTATATGTTGGACCACCGTTGTTACATTCCTGGGATAAATTCCGCTTGTCAAGATGAACTTTTTTTTTTTTTTGGTACTGAGATTGAACCCAGGGGTGCTTAACTACTGAGTGAGGCACATCTCCAGCCCCGTTTATATTTTATTTTGAGACAGGGTCTTGCTAAGTTGATTATAGTGTTACTAAGTTGCTGAGGCTGGTCTTGAACTGGGGATTCTCCTGCCTCAGCCTCCTGAGCCACTGGGATTACAAGGGCATGCCACGAGACCTGGCTGAACAATCTTTTTGATATGCTGCTGGAGTCCCCTTGAGAGGCCCGTGCGCATCTGTTGGCCGTGGGGTTTGCTTCTGGTTTGTGTGTCCACTGGATCTGTTTCTTGGTTGCCTTCTCTGGGCTGCAGGGCAGCACTGGTCCCATCGAGTAAGTCAGGAAACCTGAGCTCTCCTACTGAGTTCATGAGAAGCCTTTGGGCTACTTCTTTTTTTTTTTTAAATATTTTTTTTAGTTGTTGATGGACCTTTATTTCTTACTTATTTATATGTGGTGCTGAGGATCGAACCCAGTGCCTCACGCATGCTAGGCAAGCGCTCTACCACTGAGCCACCACCCCAGCCCCTTTGGGCTACTTCTTTAAGGGTGGAGTGAAGTCGACTGGAGTGAAGACCTCCTGTCTGTTGGTTGTGTTGGGGGCCTTTGATGGCTGGTTGGATCCTTTCCCCTTGGAGGTTCTCAGCAGTGTGTGTCTGCCTGTCTCTGTTGCCTTGCGTCCTCGTCCTGGCCTGCCTCGTCACCTCTGCCTCGTAGTCCGTGTCCTCTAGAGGACCCCGCTTGCTCCTGCACACTCCCCAGGTGGTCTCCTGCGGTCCTTCGAGTTGCTGTGCAGCCTGTGCGATGCCCTTGTTTTCTGGCTTCATATCTGGGCTCCTGTCTGGTTGGCCTGGGTGACGGTTCCCCGCTGTTCTTGATTGCCAGGGGAGCACCCTCGGCCTCGTTCGTTCTGCCCACTGGTGTTCTGCCGTTTGGTGCGTCGTCTCGCTGTTCCTCAGGTTCCCTGGGCCCGTGTCCACAGGCTGTGTTCTCTGTTCCGGGGTCCTTGGGTTGTGGCGTCAGGTGTGGATGGAGCCCCTCGCCCAGCGTGGGGCCGCAGCTGGGGCTCCCCCTGAGCTCGGCGTTTTCCTTCCTTTCATTTCCATTCCCGTTGACCCTGCTGGTGGTCGGGGAGTGTGTCTTCAGGTCCTCACATTTGCCAGGTTTTCATTTTCCCTTCTGCTTGTGCCTTCTGGTTTCAGTCCACTGCGGGCAGCAAGGTGCTGCGTGTGATCTTGGGCTTTCAAAACTCGAGGTGCCCTCCGGCCTCGGCTCGGCCTGCCCTGAGCGCCTGCGGGTGGGATGGGGCGCTCATCTGGTCGGTCACGCGTCTCAGGCGTCTTTCCTCGTCGGTCCTGTGTCTAGTGGTGAGTCCCGAAGGGAAGGCGGAGGCTTCGGAGCTCTGCGGTCGGGGCGTGTCCCCCTGGAGCTGTGCGGTCCCGCAGGAGGGCCTGCGTGCGGAAGCTCGGTCTGAGCGGCGGCGTGTGCCCTGTGCTCTGCGGTTGCTGTTGCGTGGAACTTCTTTTCCCATCCTTCACTCTCAAACCTGCTCATAACTTTCTTTTTAACTTTTTATTTTATTCTAAAAGTATACATGCTCGTTGTAGGGAAATTAGAAAATGTGAGGAAAAAGGAAAAAAACACACGGTTTGCCTTAAGGCCACTTCTGCCATCTTTAGCAGGTTTGCTGAGTTTTCTGTGTAGACGTGTAACGTGTAATTATGAAAACAGAGTTACGGTGGACGAAATGTACCAGAACTTTCCCCTGCTTGATAGTTACAAACTTGGTTCTGTATCATGAAATACAGTTCACTTTACACATTTTTAATAATGAGGTTTTAAATTGGTAAAAAGCAACCCATGGCTCTGACTTAGAAAGACATCTGGTGGACATAATGTAAGTCCCCTCCCGGGCACCAGGCTTGTTTCCTAGAAGTGGTCAGAAGTCTGTCCGTCTTCACGGCTTTCCCATGTGCGCGCGCGAGCTTGTGCGTGTGTGTATTGAGATCTCCCGGGTTTTAGTATTGTTTAGAAACTGTGTTAGTTTTCTTACATGAATTCTAACCACAGATTACTGGATCAGTAGCTATGCAGGCCGTGATGGCCTTTGATAAATACCGTCAAACTGTCCAAGATACTTGTAAGTGACCTGTACTTTGAAAATTAGCTGTATATTTGAAATAAGGTCAAAGCTAAAATTATAGCTTTACATATTTCTGAAGAAAACTGTTATTCATTTTCTTAAAAGTACGTGTATTAGAGTAGGTGCCAGGCCACATATTTTACGCCCCTTTGGTCAATGTCTGAGTATCAGCAGGTAGGCTTGAATCCCACCTTTGATGTCTAACGCTTTAAACAAATATCAGTGTGTGGACATCAGTGAACTGACTCGGCCTTGCCGAAGGGGAGGCGAAAGGCGCCACAGTGGAGCGGATGGCAGCAAAATGATTTTAATTTGACTTAGTCTCTTTCTCAACCTGTCTTCACACCGTCCACATGGACACTGAAAACAAGCCAGGCGGGGCCGCGGCTGGGAGAGGGCGGCGGCGGGCGGCGGGGCGGGCACCGCGCTGCCCTGCTCCTTGCGCTGTGCGCTGCGTGGAGCTCCTGCCCTTGCCCGCACTCGCCTGCGTGCGCACACGCCGCTTCAGCGACCCTGCATCTCACCGGAGCGGAGAGTCCTCCGCGGCAGCAGCACCGCGCGTGGGCTGACCGGCCGTGAGCCGCGTGGCCTCGTTCCGCAGACATCACGAGGGAAACTTCATGAGCCAGTTCAGCGTTCATCAGAGAAGACCGCCATCCTAAAGAGCTGCTGCGAGAGCAAGATGAGGGAAGGAGGGGGATCAGGTATCCTAAAGGTGTAGGGTAGAGCACTGTGTCAGACGGAGGAGACGCGCGCAGGGCAAAGCGGGAACTGTGGAACCTGTTAGCAAAAGTCGTGTTATGCGCAGACATGAATACGCACAGGGAATTCGCCTTTACGTGTAAGTGGAGAGAAGCAGTCAAGACTGAACAAATGCGCAGAAGGAAGATGAATAGAGGAAGGAGAGTAGGAGAGGGAGGAGGGGAGGAGAAAGGAAGGGACCGGGACTGAAATCGGACCCCATGCGTGCATGATCCTGTCAAAGCGAGCCGCCTAACTGTGCGTTGCTGTAATAAAGGAGAGGCGGCTGCAGGGCTGCGGTTCAGCCCTGGGTGGGTCTGCGTGCGTGCGCACAGGAGGAGCCCACAGGCATGCATGTGTGCCTGTGGAACTGACCTACAGGATTTGAGAAGCTTACACAGAACCAGAAATTCATCCATCATTTTATATAATGATGTTTGCAGATGTAGTTCTGCAAAGTGAAACAGTCAGTGTGTCCATTAAATAAAATACTAGGAATAGAAATGGGTCCCCCCATGTCTCTAGGAAGCGTAGAGCACAGGAAACAGTGTGAGCTCCCAGATGTGTCGGGACTGGAGGGACAGCCCAGATGCGGGAGCATGGGGAGGAGCAGGCACCAGCCCATGGGCAAGGGGCCCTCCCCCAGGGGCGGCAGAAGGAGAGGCCGAAGCTGGGGGTCCCAGAGGGAGATGGGGGGACCATGGCCTCCCTCAGTGCACGCAGACCATCCGAGAGACCTCTGGACTCAGAAGTGCCGGGACCGGGGTTCACAGTGTAGGCAAGCAGGGACTGAGTTCCATTTACCAGGACCCATGGTCCACGGACTTTAAATGGACAACAGAAGCATAGGTGGCCCTGTGCGTTTATCTGGCTGGTGGCAACAGTGACACTGAAGCAGTACAGCGAGAGTGGTGTTTCAGTCAGTGGGACGCATCGATCAGATCTCCTCACACGGAGAGCGCGCTTGAGCCTCACCTCAGGGCCTGCGTGAGAGAAGACTCTGGTGAGGGTGGAGATCTCAGTGAGTGCCCCACAGGGAGTCCCGCGAGCTCACAGCGTCTCTGCCTCCATGAGCTTCAGGCAGGCGGCTTCTGAAATGGGCCGGGGTGCGTGTGGTGCCAGCAGACACGTCCAGAGTGTGCCCGGTAGTGTTGGCAGTGGCCACGGTGTGAGCATGAGCCCAGGTCCCTCAGTACCCGCAGAGCGGGCAGGTGAGTGAGCAGCGAAGGGACGTGCTGCATGTGCCTCAGGCGGCGTGTCTGGAGCCTGGGTGGTCAGCAGTAGAGGCCAAACAGGAAAACCCGCCTGCCAGTCCTTTCACCTGAGATTTTTAAAAAATGCACAGTGATGCCTTTTCCCTGCTCTTCACTAATGATGTGCTATAATCAGACTTTGAACTACCAGGTCTACAGGTAAAAATGTGTTCTCATGTAGTTTTGTTTTTACGCATAAGTTTGAGCATCTTTTTAATGTGTTTAAGCGGTTTAGTGGCCTAGAGCAGAGGCTCTGGAAGTAGGCACGTGTGTTTGAATTGTAGTTCTGCCCTGACCTTTATGAGTTGGCCTGCTTTGCTCCTATGCCTTGGATTTCTCAAATATCTCAAAATGGTGGGACTAACAGGAACTTGGGGTGTGTTTTAGTTCCACAGTCACTGTTACTGTGAATCACAGGCGTTTTTCCTCCTCTGTATTGATCTGAAATATGTCTGTGGTGGAGCCAGGCTGTATTTCACTAATTCTGCGTTGTACTTTGGGTAACAGCTGCACCCAGAAGCTCACCCTGGCAGATCCTGGGGTCAGCTGAGTCTTCGTCATTTGTCTCCTTAGGTGAATGGCGACATTCCCCCTCGGTTAAAGAAGAGCGCTCATGAAATCATCCTGGACTTCATCAGGTCAAGACCTCCTTTAAACCCAGTACGTAACTTGATATTTCCCTCTCTTTTGGAGTCGACACAGAGGTGCTCTCTGCGGGGCTCGTCCCTAGAACGCAGCTTTCCCAAGTGGTTGGTTTGTCCACTGGGCCTTCATTTTAAGAATGATGAAGCCCGAGTGCGTAGTATCCTTCTGTTATAGAATACTAACCTCATTCAATACAGGGCTCCCAGGATATTTTTATTCAAAACAACCTGAATCTGGTGCAAGATCTGGCTGGACAGCTTCTGACTGAAGCTCAGGGTGATGCCCAGTGGTTTCTGGGGGCCCTCCCAGTTCCCTGTTGGTGCACGACCCTTCCGTGACACTGGCACGTGGCCTTCTCTCAGGACAGACCTCCGTGCTGTGCACCCACTTTTGTGTTAGTTATCTCCTCTGTTAACTAGGTTCCTTCTGGTGACCACAGAGTCAGGGAGAGGCTGGCATGGGGTGAGACTCGACAGGCACACCAGCTCCGCAGTCTAGCAGGCCCTCATCTCTGAGCAGTTAATTGGCCTCCCTGAGCCTTAATTTCCTCAACTATAGAATAAGAAAATAATAATAGTCTAAGAAGAAGGTGGTGGTGAGTCATTCAGAATCGTCAGCTGGGGAGCTACAAGAGCAGTGATCAGGCCAGCGTCCCCTGCAGTTGACCGCCTGGCCCGCGAGCATCCCGGGTGTGAGTGTGGACAGCCTGAGTGCTGAGGGACCCATGCTCGCCCTGTTGCTTCAGCAATCTTGGTGTGTAATGACTTGTAAAAGTTTGTCACTGCAGTCCAGTGCCTGAGGCGTAGGTCACAATATCGTGAAGCCTGCCGGAGCCTGGAGCCCAGATCCCTGGGCCCCTGGGCCCCTGGGCCCCTAGGCCCCTACAACCCTACCGTTATGCTCTCTTCCTCAAGGCTTCAGCCAGAAAACTGAAACCAACCCCGCCACGGCCTCGGAGCCTCCATGAAAGAATATTAGAAGAGATTAAAGCAGAAAGAAAACTGCGGCCTGTGTCCCCAGAGGAGATTAGACGGAGCAGATTGGGTGAGTCACTGCCTCTTGCACTCTTGGTTTGTGGTCCCCACTAGGAAAGGCGTGTTTGTGTGACCTACCCTGTGGAAATAACGGTGCAGAGCAGAGCTGATCCCTGCAACTGCTCGGTCACCCCCGCCCCTCCCCGTGTCTCACTCGCGCGCACTGTGCTCACGTGAGACTTCACTGGGAGATCCTTCCCGCCGGTGTGGGGCCGCGGGGAAGCCTCTTGGCACAGTGGAGGGAGCCCTGCCCTCGCTGAGGCTCCAGGAGAGGTTCTACCTCTGAGCACACGCTCTTCATCAGCAGAGAGGGATGGAGATCCTGCCTGCCACATTGTGGCTTTCCTGTAAGAAATAGGAGTGTGGTAAAAATGCTTTATAATTCATAACATTTTTGCAAAGATTAGGTGTTGCGTTTTGGGAATGGAAATGATAGATACCTGATTGTGCTTCATATTTCTGTCAATGCTGATTACGAGCGTCCTGTGTGATAGCGTCCATTCTCTTTAGATAGCACTCATCCCCCAACTTCCTTTATAGTTATTTTTAATAATGAATATTTTAATGTGTACTTCACACATTGACTTTGGTATATGGCAAGACCATGTTGTTAGATGTTTGTAAACATTTTTGTTTATACAGCTCTCCTCCAATTTGCAAGATTAAAGATGCCTGAAGAATTCAGAGAAACATCTTTAGGAGAATAGGTTTCAGTGGTGCCTGAGCAGGGATGCAGCCAGTCCCATGAAGTCATGCTCGGCTGGTTCTCGCCCCGTCCCCCTTTCTGCCCCTCCAGCCTCCTCTTGGTCCTCCAGTTTCCATCCTGGACTCTTCTCCCTGAGCAGCCACACCCTCCCTCTGGCTTCTGTTTCTGGCTACCTTTCAGCTCCTGATCTACAACACAGATCTCTAAAATTCAGGCCCATACATCCAGCTGTCTGCTAGGTAGGGCCTCCTTATATCCCACAAGCAAAGCAAACCCAAACATCCATGAGTGAGCGCCTCTGCTGCCTGGACTCCTCACCCCATCTCCCCATGCAGGGGCTTCGGCGTCCGCTCTGGCTCCTGCCTGCTCCCGTTGGCAGCCCAGCAGCCACTGTCCTAACCAGGTGCCGCCCCCTGGCCTGTGTGCCACCCTCTGTGCTCCCTGCTTCCACTCTGGAACCCTTTACTTGGACCATGCCAGTGTTCCCTGTGTGACCCTCGCCCTCCTGTTGGTGTGACCTCTGTGATGGCAGGGCCCACATCTCTCGTTTCTTTGCTGTGTTTCTAGTACAGGGCTGGGCTATCAAATAGTGAATGTGCCTTCTGGTTACAAAGCTAGAGTGAGCAAGGTTCTATCAGTTTATCCCTCATGAGATATTTCTGTTGTTTGGGGTTTTTAATTTTGTTTTTGAGACAGTCTCACTAAGTTACCCAGACTGGCCTCAATCTTGCAATCCTCCTGCCTTAGCCTCCTGGGTGGCTGGGATTATAGGCGTGCACCACTGTGCCCAGCTTCCTCCCTAGGTTTATGGCAGCAAGTTTTATCTCTTGGAAACATTTAAACTGAGTAAACTTGTGCACACCTGTCATCAGCTGCGCAGGAGGGAGTGTCCCTGAGTCCTGGAGTACGAGATCAGGGAGACCCTGTTTTTAAAAAAAAGAAAGGAGGAGGAAAGAAAAAATGTCTAAACCATGCTAATGACAATTCCTTGTAAGCATTTACATGAGCAGAACATACAGACCCGGAAACCAAGAGAATGGCTTGTGGATCCCCTGGAATATAAAAAAATGTACACACTGGGAGTGCAGCTCAGGGCAGAGCACGCACTCAGTAGGCATGCGGCCCTGGGTCCAATCCCTAGGACCACTCAAATAAGAGCAAAGCCGGGTGCGGTGGCGCACGCCTGTCATCCTAGCACTTAGGGAGGCTGAGACAGAAGGATCACGAGTTCAAAGCCAGCCTTAGCAATGGCGAGGCGCTAAGCACCTCAGTGAGACCCTGTCTCTACATAAAACACAAAATAGGGCTGGGAAGGTGTCTCAGTGGTCGAGTGCCCCTGAGTTCAATCCCTGATACCCCTCCCCTGCTAAATAAATAGATAGATAGATAGATAGACAGATAGATAGATAAAGGTAAAACAAAAAACTCATATTTCATAGGGTCTTCAGGATGTCATGCCAAGTGAAATAAGAAAAATATTGTATGAATTTACTAATAGGAGGACTCTAAACCATTCGAATTCATAGACTCAAAAGAAACAAAAACAAAACCAGAATGTTGGTTGCCAGGGCCGGAGGAACGGGAGATTCCCCAGGCTTAGGTTTCAATCAAACAAGATGAGTAAGCTCCTAGGATCTGCTGTACAAGATTGTGTCTGTAGTCAGTAATGACGTACAGCAACTTCAACGTTCGTTAAAATGGGGCTGGGTGTAGCTCAGCGGCAGAGCGCTTGCCTCGCATGCGTGAGGCCCTGGGTTCGATCCTCAGCACCACATACAGAGCAATAAAATAAAGACATTGTGTCCATCTATTTAAAAAAAAAAAAAATGGGGCTGGGTGTAGCTCAGCGGTAGAACGCTTACCTTGCACTGCCAAAAAAAAAAAAAAAAGAAAGAAAATTGATTAAGGTAGTTTCATTTTAAAGGGTTCTTAACACAATTTTTTAAAAATTAAGCTTTTCTGTTGCATTAAGGAATAAAACACTAACTATTTAAAACAGGAAAGAAGGCTGCTGTGACGCTAGGTGCACGGGCTGCCCCTGATTGCCTGAAACGGTTGCTGGTCTGAGATTCCTCTCCCTGGCCTTGGTGAAGCCATCCTGACCGGCTGCTGCTAGGGTTCTTCCACACCTCCTGCAGCCTGAACGCGTCGTCAGTAAGCAGGGCCTGTGCCTGTCATCTGTGGGTCTCCAGTCGCTGGGACACTGATTGACAGTGAAGGCTCAGAAAACTTGAAAATAAGGGGTGGACGTCCAGCGTCATGAGCTGTACGAGCCGTGTCTTCCTGGTTCTCCCTGCTCTACACTGGCCCTTCTCCTGAAGCCTTTTAGTTTGGTGCAGCTCCATGTGTTTTGGCTTTGATTGCCTGTGATTTTGGTCTCATATCCTGAGACCGACTGCTCAGACCAATGTCGTGAAGGCTTTCCCTGGCTTTTTAATGGGAGTTTCTTAGTTCAAGGTCTTTCACTTAAGTCTTCCGTCCACTTGGAATTGATTTGTGTGTGTGGTGTGAGGTAAGGGTCCAGCTTCACTCTTTTGCATGTGGATCTTGAGTTTTCCTGACGCTGTGCGTTGAGGTGCCTTCTCCACTGTGGCTCTTGCAACACTGTCACACGTCAGTCGACCCATCCTTGG
The DNA here is from genome assembly GCA_004024805.1 of Geosciurus inauris. NCBI lineage: Eukaryota > Metazoa > Chordata > Mammalia > Rodentia > Sciuridae > Geosciurus > Geosciurus inauris. The sequence continues at coordinate 32,118 of PVHX01011389.1, read as the reverse complement.
GTCTCGGTGTCTGCCTGCACTTCAGCACTCTGTCTTGATTGCTGTGACTTGGTAACCTCATCTTTGCACCTCTGCAAGTGTGATGCCTCCAGCTTTGCTCTTCTGGCTCAGGAATGACTGGCTATTCACCTTTGGTTTTCCATATGAATTTTAGGACTGATCTTTCCTATTTCTGTATAAACTACCACTAAAATTTTCAGGGGATTGCATTGAATCTGTATTTGGCTTTGGGTAGTGCAGATATTTTAGCAATATTAATTCTTGTGGTCCATGAACACAGGTGTCTTTGTATTTGTTCGATCTTGTGGTTTCCAGAATACAAGTGTTCCTATGCATTTTCTTCTTCTTGGTGATAAATGGCATCGTTCTCCTAATTTCCTTTGCAGATGGCTTGTTATTATGTATTGAAATGCCACAGGTTTTAAGTTGATTTTTTTGTCCAGCAACTGCTGAATTTATTCGTTCTGACAGTTTCTGTGGCATCTTTAGGGTTTTCTGTGTATAAGATCATGTTGTTTACAGAGACCATTTTAATTCTCCCTTTTCAGTCTGGGTGCCTTTGAGTTCTTTCCGCTTTATTGCCTGGCTGTTTTCCTCAGGCCCACCAGCGCTGCCGCCGGTCGTCCTCGCCTGGTGCCTGATGCGGGAGAGGAAGCGTTCCGTTTTCCTGGTCTGAGTGTGGTGTTAGCTGTGGGCTTTTCCACGTGGCCCTGTTATGCCGATCAGCTTCCTTGTGTTCCCGCATCCTTGGGAACCTGTATCATGGAAGGCGTGGAGCTTCACCACACTCTTGTGCGTCAGGTGACCTGGTTCTCAGGCCCAGCTGCCCCGCCCCAGGCCACACCCCCCCGGCCCTGCTTGTGCTCCTGTGGGTGTGCTGCGGGCGACTCCCTGCACGCTGTGGAGGACTTTGCATCTGTATTCACCTGAGACCTTGGCTGGTGGTTTTCCGTTTTTGTCAGTGCTTTCCTTCACATCCACTTTTAAAAAGAATTCTATGTTGAGCTTTTGGGTTGTAGACGTGGATCGCTCCTTGGAGCACCCACTAACACAAATGCTGCAGGACGCAGTCTCTGCGTTCGGGGTGCAGAGCCCAGAGGCTGTCTTCTGGAGGACACCGGGAGGACACTCTGCTTGGTGTGCCTGTGCCTCGCCCTCCTGCAGCAGGCCCCGCCAGCAGCACCTCAGGCCTCCAGAGGTCACGCCAGGAAGGCAGCCTTGTCCCTGGATGACAAGCTTCCTGAGATGAGGGGCCGGAGATGAGGACTTTGTGAAATGGGGTGGCCAGAAGGAAATAGTGACCGCCTGAGATTGTCCTGCCTTGCTGGAACGAAGAGGACTCAGGAGAAGAGAAGAGTGCGACCTGGCACCAGAGACGCCGCTCTGCCTCCAGCGGGTCTGGGGAGCCTCGCGGGTCCTGAGGGAGGAGAGAAGGGGACAGGAAAGCAGCCCAGGGCACAGAAGAGATGTTCTCCTGGGGTGTCGTCATCGAGGTACTGGTAAGGGTTCTGCACAGCAGCGGAGATAGTTTTCACTGTCAGCAGTACCAGGCCACCAGCCCTCTTTCACAGCCTCTTCTGCCAGCTTGGGTAAGGTAGGATCACATGCCCTGAAGTCACCCATTTAAACCCCATGATCTGGTGGTTTCATTATATGTAATAAATTTTAAAAACAAATTATTTCAACAAGAGGGAAATAATGATCTTAAGAAATGATGATCAGCCGGGTGCGGTGGCTCAAGCCTGTAATCCCAGCACTTAGGGAGGCTGAGACAGGAGAATTGCGAGTTCAAAGCCAGCCTCAGCAATGGCGAGGCGCTAAGCAACTCGGTGAGACCCTGTCTCTACATAAAACACAGAATAGGGCTGGGGATGTGGCTCAGTGGTCGAGTGCCCCTGAGGGATGTGGCTTAGTGGTCGAGTGCCCCTAGTACCAAAAAAAAAAAAATGATGATCTTGCTTTTTTACCAGGTGCCAAGCACCCTTTTTGTATGAGGTTGTTTACTCCCGTGACACAGTCTATAACACTTTGTGATGCCACTGGTTCCTGAGACTGTTAAACTGAAATGTTTCACCTTTTTTGAGAAAACCAGATTTTCATCCTGACATGTAAGACACATTTATGTGCTAAAATTTTAAACATTTTATACATTCCCTAAAATTCTGTTTTAAAGCATGCCCATTTTTCCTTTGAGTCTATTTTATATTTAAGTGGAAGACCCTCCGTGAGTCCTCCTGCTCTGTGATCCTTCATCCTCGTTTTCGACGTGTTCTCTCACAGGTGGTTCTCCCTCCACTCTCCGTGCTGCGGTGGAGGCTCAGCTTCCCACCTGTCGCCGTGGCAGCGCACCGTCCTGCCCGCCCGGGGCTGGGCTGCGCCAGGTCCGCCTCTCGCCCGCCCTTTCTTCCTGTATACTCCTAACAGCTGAACTGTTTTCTTTTACTGTTTTGTTTTCTTTTTTTCAGCAATGCGGCCACTTAGCATGTCTCACAGTTTTGACTTGTCAGGTAAAAAAAAAAAACATGTCGCACCTGACGTGGATTTGTGTGTGGTTTCTGTGAAACACATCGCATTCATCTGCTTGTTCAGACATGTCAGAAAAGAAAATTGAAAGGCTTTCTTCTAATCTGTGGTCAGTAAGACATGCTGCCTGTGGAACAGCATGCTTGGAATGATCAAGCCTGTAGCACAGCCGTGCTCTCGGGCAGCCGTGCAGGAGCCATGCCTGAAGTCAAGGTAGGGCTTGGAACTGGCTGCCCCACGTGGTGTCACGGCTTCCAGCCTTGGCCTTAACTGGAAAACCTTCAAGGAAACCAAGTCTCAGTGCGTCCTGTTCTCTAGGGCTTTCAGTTTTTAGTAGCTGAACTCTGGAAAGCCAGCTCCCTGAGATGGCTGCAGAGCCTCAGTTGATGGGCAGGAGCCGGACAGAGGTAGCGGACCACAGCTAGAGAGTGAAGAAAACCAGTGCGGGCTTGGCTCGGGCACAGCACACACCAGCAAACTTCCAAAGCCAGCTGATTCCATTGAAATATTTTGCAACTTAGAATTTTTAATTTTAGAGCCATTGTTTAAAAGGTAAAACGAGATGTTACAATGTTTTCTTCCAGAATTTCCTTTTAAATACTATGGAATGCCCCTTAAGTCACAGAGAAGTATTGGCATACCTTACATCAAAGTGCATACCTAAAGAGCCAGAGAGTTCTAACTTCATTTTCTATATTGAATACTTACTATCTTTTAACTACAAAACTAGTTTCCAACTGCTTTCAAATTTTCTGTTTATCTTTGTAGGTCTCAGGCATGACTGAAATTTCAGTCTTTTTGACTGACCGCTGAAGAGCTCTTTCTATTTTCTTTATCCATTTGGCAGTTTTTATTTTATCAACCATTTGCAGACTAACCCTGTTAAAATATAGTCTGGAAAAGGAACTCGGGAAGGTTTTGGGACACGTGTGACTACTGCTCTCTGAAAGTCAGCTGCGTGCACCATGGAGGCGGTCTCTTGTGACGTCTGCCTGGTGTCTCCTGGCTGGGTGGCAGGGAGTGGGCAGGGCACATGTGCTGTGGGCAGCGGTTGAGGGACACCTGCTCAGGACCCCACCCGTGGGAGGGCCACTGCCCAGGGCTTGCTGGGTTCTCTGATGGGAAGAAAGTTCTCGTCACTTACACTGTCCACGTAGAAGGGCAGCAGAGTTGCGCTTCCACTTTTCATTTGCTGTGATTTATTTTGTGCCTTAATGTACTTCGTAATTTCCAGCTGCTTCATTCTTGATTTTTTGTGCTACTTTTATGTTTTCATTGTTGCATTTTGACTATTAATATGTCCCAAATTATAAATGGGAAAGATTAGTCCATTCTTCTAATTGTGTTAATGATAGGAGTGTATTTTCTGAGTTGAAGAATGAGCAGACTAAGGAGTAAACATTTGAAGCCTTAGTCTAGGTAATGACTTTGAACTTAAGTGCAGAATAAGACAGAGTACATTCTACTTCTTAAGGATATTTTAGAGATATCATTTCTTAGTGAAATTCCAATCAGCATCATTTGAGGTAAGTAGAACTATTTTTCCTGTGCAAATATTAAATATATAACCTGTATTCTAGTCACATTTCCTCAAACCAAATAAGGCAGCACAAAATTATTGTGTAAAATGTTGAATATTGTAAGTATGCATTTTAGATTCTGAGCCTAATATAGGTGTTTCTAAAACTATGTCTTAATATCTCACATCTTTAATATAACTATCACCATTTTTTTTCCCTCAAAAAATGCTATGAATCCTACATAAAAGAAATACAAAGTTTAATTCAAATACCAACAGGTGTTTATTTCAGGAGTTTCAGTCAGTGAGCTACAGTGACAGCTGTTATAGCACAGTGTTCAGATAGTTAGAAAGCTGCTGAGCAATCTCTCAAAGCTCCTGCATCAAAAGCAAAATGAACTCAGGGCAGCCACTGTCCCTAAATTTCGCTTACGTGCCTCCAGTACTCTTTAAAAATTTTAATCTACCCTAAATTACTCTCTTCAGTGTCCTAAGCAATGACATCCATATAATCCTGGATCTGATCTAGTGGTTAGGTTTATTTACAAAGTTTCAATAAATATGTACCACTGAGCCGCTTCAGGGCCCGGAGCGCTGCCCTTGGTGGGGGTGCAGCAGGTGGGAAGCGTGGGCCGGCCTGGACCTGTGCGGCTGGCCTTGTTCCCAGGCCTGCTCCTCCTGTTTGCCACCCATGGAACAGAGGGAGCCACTGTGGAATGTGGATAGCTAAGACAGGTGACAGGGTGTGACGTATTTGTGCTTTCTTCTAAACAACGAGAGCAGTGCTTTGGAAATGCATACAGTAAGAGTTCTGTAGGGTTAGTATTCTATAGAATAAAGAAATTTATTCTTCAAGACTATATTTCAACACTCATTTTTTTTCTTGAATAGAAATCATTTAGCCCAGCCGGGCGCGGTGGCGCAGGCCTGTAATCCCAGCACTTAGGGAGGCTGAGGCAGGAGAATTGCGAGTTCAAAGCCAGCCTCAGCAATGGCGAGGCGCTAAGCAACTCAGTGAGACCCTGTCTCTACATAAAACACAAAATAGGGCTGGGGAGGTGGCTCAGTGGTCGAGTGCCCCTGAGTTCAGTCCCCAGTACCAAAAAGAAAAAAGAAAAGAATCATTTAGCCCAATCATTTCCTCTTTTGCTTTCTGGAAAACTTCTAACATACTTAAGCTACTTCTCCCTACCTCTGCTTACTTAATGATTCTAACCTTTGTGTTTTATATGAACCCTCACTCCCCATTCTGCTTTTCCCTTTCAACACTCTCCCCCTCCTCACCAAGTATTTATCTGTTGTAGCCATTTAATACCCGGGAAGGCAATAATAAAGTAAGCGTGTGCATTGTTAGGTATTAAAATGTCACTTAAAATGGTGAGTGATTGATGCTCTGCCTTCTGCATTCCTCCCTCCCTCCTTCCTTCTCCCGTTTCCTCTTTCTTTCGTCCTTCTGTCCTTTTCTTGTAGCTTGTTCAAACCCTTCTTCATGTTTTCTGACCTCCTCTCTAAAAATAAGCAGAGATTATAAAAATCGCATAAGCTGTCTGTCATTTACCGTGAGCAGCAGCGTGCGGGGCTCCTGGGTGGCGCCCCCGGAGCCGCCGGCGGGGCAGTCTTGCCTGCCGGCTGTTTCCTGGAACCCTGCCTCTTACACTGCGGACACAGAAGTGTCATTTGTTGAGGGAGAACCTACTACTGCTGCTGCTGCTCGCTTTCACGCACCCTCGTTAGCTATTAAATTCAGCCCACGCCGAAGTTGTCACTTGAAGTCGTGAGGAAAATTAGCTCCACTTGCATGGGAGGATGGCAGGCTAGCGCCCAGAGCGGGCCCTGCCCCAGAGCTAACCAGCGCTGGCCCTTGGCTCTGGCCCGCTTCACCCCGCATGAACCTGAGCAGTCCTAGTCCTTGTGTCATCGAGGAGGACGCCACTGGGCAGCGTGCTCAGAACCACAGAGCACGCTGGAGAGCCGCCTCCCGTTCCTTGCTCGCCATGGTGATTTCCCGTCCACATTGGAGCCTTGATGATTGAAATCTAAGGTGTCAGAGGGAGCACATCCCAGATTCTTTGTTGATTGGCATATTGATTTTTGGTATCTGAATTGTTGATTTTTAAGCCAAGACTGTTCAGAACTTGGCGCCGCGCCCGTGGGCCCTGCAGGCAGCCCTACCGTCTGTCCACCCTGCCTCCTTAGAGGTGGTGAAGTGAACCCAGATTCCCAGAGCCTCAGTTTCTTCTAGAAAATAAAAAGTCAGAGTCTGAAGGATTTCTCCCAGGTCTGAATTCTGAACTACAAATGTGAGGATATAAAGTTTCCTTTAATCAAGTCTTGACAGTTAAAATCTAAAAACAGTGGTACACGGGCAGAGGCAAGGCTCCCCTGTGCCCAGCCGGTGTGACACGGAAGTGCTTGTCGCCTGCTGTAAGCTTCCAACACCACGTACCTTTCGTGGTTTCAGCACCACTGAGCTGCTGCCTTTCTTTCACCAGATGTGACAACCCCAGAATCTCCAAAGAATGTTGGGGAGCCGTCTATACTGAACGGAGGCCTGCCATCGCAGACAGAAGGCGGCGGGACCCATGTCACCCAGCAGGCACCTGCACAGCGCAAGAAGCTCCTCAAGGCCCCCACGCTGGCCGAGCTAGACAGCTCCGACTCCGAGGTGAGGCCCCTCTAGGTCACTGTGGCCTTCAGAGGTCGCTGCGTCTCCTCCTGTGTTCCAGCCGACGAAGAGGAGTCCAGCTGCCTTGGGTAGCAGGAAGTGAAGCAGGGGTGCCTTGCGGTCTCTAGTGTAGACCAGTGCGGTGGTGCGTGGCATGGAATGAACGTTAAAATCGGGATATTCTGCAGCCTTAAATTATATGCAGGGCTAAAATTAGTCAGCAATTTTCAAACTTATATTACCTTCCCCTTTGGGGAAGGAAAAAATAAAGATCAGATAAACCTTTCTACGTATTCTTCTCCCTCTAAAATACACACGCCGGAATTGCGATGCTTTCTGTAATAGCAGTGTCAGCAGACGAGTCCCAAAAAGCAAGCTAGCAAGCGCCCCTCGAGCGCTCCTGCGTGTCCTTCGCTCCCGCCCTTGCTGGTGTGCTGTGCATCTCCTGCGTGTCCTTCGCTCCCGCCCTTGCTGGTGTGCTGTGCATCTCCGCCTGCTGCTGTGCCTGAGACCGGCTGTGCAGGTGAAGCTGGCTTCTGCCCTGCCTTCCATCTGCTTGCCAGACCACCTCTCTCACGCGCACATGCATGCTGCTGCTCCCTCCTCTCCCCATCTCCTTGCACAGCGTGCATGTTTGCGCTCAGGTTTTCAGGTGCAGCGGCTGCCACAGGACGGTGCAGGCCAGGATCCTCTTGCAGAGCGTTCTGTTGGGCAGGTCTGGTCCGCCGCTCCCTGGGCCGCCTTCCTTTGGTCCCTGGCCTGTGGCTGACTTCCGCCTGACTCTTCCATCGCCTCCTGCCCAGGACCATGCACAGGCCATGGTCCCACACACTGGCACCCCTTACAGCCTTTCCCTGGTGCCTTCTAGAAGATACTGTGCAAACGCCTCAAGTGCCTCCGGCTGCTCTCCAGCTCCCCACCATCAGAACAGGAGGGCACTGCCAGGGGAAGGCTAGAGCCAGAGGCCTATGGCCGCTGACCTTGGTCACTAGCTGCAGGGGTCATGATCCTGGGGGCCTGGAAGTCAGCACACCTCCCCTTCCTCTTCATTTAAGATGATTGATGTTTCCAAGTGTAAGGAAGGACTGGTCAAAGGGATTATATGCGGCAATGCTTTGTGTTCCTTTTTTGAAAAGAATTTTAAGACTTCAAGTTTAGAGCATTCAAATTTTAGCAGTAAGCAGAAGCCTTTGTATTTCATCAACTATATTTCAAATTTGGGCTTTATAGTAATCAAAGTTTCAATAAAGTGTCTGTGGAGGACACATACCTTTAACTGAATAGAAGAAACCAGTTGTGCTTACCCTAAATGTATCTTCCAGCCTAGCTTCAGGTGACCTCTGACCTGGTTGAGGCGGATGTGGCTGGTCATCTGTTGTAAAGTCAGGTCATCAGCTGACATTCATCCAGATGGATGAAGCTCTAGGGAACTCACACCAGCTTTCCTCCCAGTGTGGGCTAGTGAAGGTGGTTCTCCATGTGGAACCTGCCCAGGCTCCCAGCTCTCGGGACCTGGGAGAGACACTTCATCTTGTAGAAGTGTACCCTGCCCCCAGTGAGGGCAGAAGACCCCTGCACCCTCCACCCCATAAGGGGAGTGGATCCCTGTGCCCTCCACCCAGTGAAGGGAGTGGATCCCCATGCCTTCCACCTGACATGGGGAGTAGATCCCCACATCCTGTGCCTGGTGAGGGAAGTGGGTCCCTGTGCTCTCTGCTGCACAGGGGAGTGGATCCCCTTTCCCTCCAGCTGGTGTGAGGAGTAGAATCAGGTGTCCTTCACCTGGAGTTAATCCCTGTGCCCTCCATCTGATGAGGTCCCCTTCTAGAACATTCCAGTTCAACCCCAGAAGTATGGAACTGGAGAAGACATTGAAGAATCCTGCCTTTTCTAACCTGTGGTTGGTATTCTTCTGTCCCTTTTATTATTTCTGATACCAGGGCATTCCTAAATCAAGACTGACCTCTGTTCATATCTGCTGTCCTGTAAAAATGGCCACAAATACGATTAGGTGTGTCCCATGTCACATCACAGAATGTCTGCATTGTCTAGTACTTTTTCTTGCTCCTTAGCATTCTGATCTCTTCTGTTTGGCCCTGTCACCAACTTGTTTTTTCCATATTTTCTGGTCAGATATTTACTGACTGACGTCAAGGAGTCACAGTAAGCACTAGCTCAACTTGGGGTTGGTGTCTTTGGAGTTTCTAGCTATCAGACTGGTCCTCCTGGTTCTGACTCGACGCTGAACTTGGGAATTTCAACTTGTCCATTGGTGGTGGCCAGAAGCCTCACACCTCTCTTAGGGCTTGGCAGTAGCTTGTCTAACCTGCCATTTTGCCAGCAGTAGAGCTGAGCCACATCTTTTTCTCACCAAAATATCACAAGCATTTTACAGTCTGGCTAAATGTCCTTTCAAACAGTGCTATTCTGATATCCATGTGGTGAGCCGTCATCAGCAACTTACCATGTTATATTTGCCCTGACCCCCACTCTAGAATATTTAGATTGGCACCAATTTTCTGCCATTACAAGTAACAATATTATAGTGAACATCTTTATGTTACATTGTTACATTATTTCAGAATATTTCTAGAACTACATTTGAGAGATAAAAGAATGTACACTTTTATAGCTTACATATTGTCAATTTTCTTAAAGGAAATTAAATCAACTCCCCCCTCCCCAGTTTTAAGAGGTCATGTTTCTTTTTTTAACCTTTCTTTATTGGTACATTATAATTATACATACTGGTGGGAATCATTGTGATATATGTGTATATGTACATAACATAGTTCAGTTTTGTTCCCCAGTATCTCCCCTTTCCCTCTAATAGCCACTATTGAGCTAACTCAGAGCTAGACTTCCGATATCAATTAACTCATCTTCACAAAGACCTTAGAAAGTAACTTCATCCTTATTTTTAAAAAATAAGGATTCGGGCACAGTGGCGCTGGCTTGTAATCCCAGCAACCAGGAGGCTGAGGCAGGAGGATTGCAAGTTGAAGATCACCCTGCTCTACTTAGCAAGACCCTGTGTCAAAATAAAAAGAAAAAAGGACTGGGGGTGTAGATCAGTGGTAGAGCACCCCTGGATTCAGTCCCTCCTACTGCAAAAAAAGAAATGGATGCATGGTTCCTTTTCAGATCATATAAATCTCTCACCTTTTAATTAAAAAAAAAAAAAAACAGAACGGTTGTCTTAAATTCAGAGTTGGATTTGAAACCTGTCTGTTTAATTCCAAAATCCATGTATCATGTGAACTTGCTAGTATTCCAACTAGCAGTGTGTGAGAATGCCCAAATTTAAAACAGAAAATGGTTTTCTTTAACTGGAAGGGGTCTAAGAAATTTTGTCCAACATTGCTACTTTTCTGGGAGGAAACAGCCATTGGTGAAGGTAGAGACCAACTCACAGAAGCCATACACAGCCTAGTGAACCTCTGTTTAATTCAACCTCCCTGCAAGGCCTCGCGTCAGTTCCTGGAAATGGAGCTGTTGCGTCTCTGGTTTTGCTCTGATGACGGCTGCTAGCCTACGTCCACAGCTCTTCTCAAAGGTTTGATTGTTGCCGCATCAGAACTCCAGAGAGAAAGCTAAGCAAAGATGCTCTGGGCCTTTTTCCAGGGAAAGGAAGATTTCCTCTCCTGCGACGTGAGTTAGGGATCCACAGACAGCATTGGTGCTGCCCTGGGAGCAGAGCCGTGCGGGCGGCTGTCTTACAGTGCAGTTCCGAGCTAGAGAAGACCTGAGGGTCAGACGGGTCCCTGGATCAGACAACTCAAGCCATGCAGGCCATGCAGAGGAGATGGGTGTCCTAGAGATGCCACAGACCCCTCAGAACCCCTCAGACAGGCAGCAGTTTTGGTTACTCAGCAGGAACAGACTCGGGGACAAGTAGGTGTGCACATGCCCACATGCACATCTCCTGTTCCTGAAGTCCAGCCTCAAAGTTCCCTGGCACCCTGGGTGTCAGTGGCCCTCTGGAGCAGAAGCTTATCCTGGAGAAAGTTAGTTGTCAAGCAGTTAGAAGTTTGGGTGCAGCTTCCCGTCATGGGCATGTGGGGGAACAGAGGACCGTCAGCAACTTCTGGGGAGCCATTTAAATTTAAAACAATACTTCATAAAGACTGGGAGCACTTCCTAGCATATCCAAGGCCCTGGGTTCCATCCCCAGCATGCCAAGAAGAATTCCAACATTTTAATTTACTCTAGTCCATAAAGAGGACATCAGATTCTATATCACCAAACCTTGGTTATTTCCTTCTTGCAAAAGCACTTAAAATGAGTATACTAGGTAGTTTTCTTTAATCTCGAGCGAACGTATTTTAAATAGAGAATGCAGCTCCTGAGTAGCACAGATCTGCTCTGAACGTGCTCCTTCTCACTCTTACCTCCCTTGATCTGCAAAAATGAAAGAGAAGTATCAGGAATTAACAGGGAAAACATCAGAATGTTACCTTTCAATGTATCTGAACTGAAATATTAATTCCCCTAGAACCAGCCGGGCACGGTGGCGCACGCCTGTAATCCCAGCACTTAGGGAGGCTGAGACAGGAGAATCACGAATTCAAAGCCAGCCTCAGCAAGGGCGAGGTGCTAAGCAACTCAGTGAGATCCTGGAACTACATAAAACACAAAATAGGGCTGGGATGTGGCTCAGTGGTCGAGTGCCCCTGAGTTCAATCCCCAGTACCTAAAAAAAGAAAGAAATTCCTCTAGAACCAAATCTGTACATTTTTAGTGTTACTTTGGAAAGTAGAATTCAGGAAATACGCTTGCCTTGAGTTTACACTCTGACCTGCAAGGGGCTGAGAAGGGCTTTGCTGAAGCCAGCTCCCTCCAGATGGGAAAGGGGCAGGGCTGGCTCACTAGGGAGCCACGCAGTTTCCTGATTCACTTGCTTTGCTTCTTCCAAGTGTCTTCAAGACCATCAGACACTGAGTAGCTGTTGTAAAGATGGGGAGCAGTGACAGGGAAAGCTGGCTGTGAGGTTTTATGGGACTTCACCTGGAATTAGGTATGAAGGCAGGAAAAGGAGCGCCCCGCCCCCGCCCCCGCCCCCAGGGGAGGTGCTGGGCAGGGTCCTGGCCGAACTATATTGTCATAGTGTGCGTGTAACAGATCCCATCATGTGCAACTATAACGCACCAATAAAAAATGTGGAAAGAGAAAAAGAGCCCCCCTCTAGCAGAGACCCCCCTCCACAACTCTGCTCCTTCAATGCAGAGCAGTGTGGGGGGCCAGGCTGAAGGAGGCGGTTGTAGGCTATGAGCCCAGTGACCTGTCCCCACACTGACCACACCTTCTCACATTGGTTGGTTTTCTTTGAAATTTTAACACTTCTGGTAATAAAACTATTGATCCCTTTTGTTTGCTTAAAAAAGACTTCATTCTGACAGAGCTTTTCCCCCCCAGAGTTTTCTTAAATACGGATGCGGGGGCTGGGGCTCAGTGGCAGGGTGCTTGCCTAGCTGTGTGAGCCACTGGGTTTGATCCTTAGCACTGCATAAAAAAATAAATATAATTATATTAGGCATGATGTCCATCTACAACTACAAAAAAATAGTTTTAAAAACGAAAAATAACTAAGGGTGGTAATACTTTCAATAAAAAATTGATTGTAAAGTGTAGCTTTCCAATTAGGTTCTGCCTGTAAGTAAAGAAATGTAGTCTGTTTCCCTCTCGACACTAACAGAGGTAACACTGTGTAGAATTGGACCTAAAAAACATTGTGAGCCGGACACAGTCATCCCAGCTGCCCCAGAGGCTGAGGCAGGATTGCAAGTTCAAGGCCAGCCTCAGCAATTCAGCAACACCCTGTATCAAAATTAAAAAAAAAAAATTAAAAAGGGCTTGGGATGCAGCTGGGTTCAATTCCCACTACCATAAAAAGAAGTTCCTGAGGAAGATGGGCGGGAGGGTGTGGGGCAGGGATGGTTTCCAGGTCTCCATCTTCTGCAGGACGTTGGCAGGGAGGTGCTGCTCCTCACTCCTTTTTTCTTTTCCTAAGAAGTGCTCTTGGCTTCTGTTCCCTTTTGACCTCCATAAGCAGGAGGTCCTCACTGCTTGCCGCTGTATGTTCGAGATGCACTGGTCGGTGGCATGTGTGGACAGGGGCGAGGCCTATGCTGCTTGGCTGCTCTTCCTGCATGTCCCAAGAATGGGGGCACCACTGCTAAAACCTGCTGGTGCCCCCTGTCATCCTTTGTGGCCTTTGCACTTCTCCTGTTCTTAGACCAGATTCTTTGCCTTGTAACCTGGTTGAAACTAATGATTTCCTCATGAAGTTTCAGGGGAGGCCCCTTTTTGGTGACTGGCTAATTAATTTGTAAAGTCACCTTAGCTGAGAAGGTCAAAGGGAACTTTATTTCACAAAGTCATGGATGAGCAGATTTACCTAACATTTTTCCTTCTGTATTTAGAATATTTAGCAGTATTCCACAGGTATTCCAGTGGAATTTAGTTGCTTTCTAGTTAATATGTGTCAACTACAATTTGGATTTTACTGGGTGCACTGTAGACGTTTTTCTAGACTTACGACATTCTGTAAATGTTTACTTTCATCCATTCATTCAACAAATATTTACTCAGTGCTTACTAGGCAACAGGTTTGGTACTAAGCACATAGCAGGGAACACAGTGACACGGCGTCTGCCCGTGGGCTCACCATCTAGTACGTAGGTTAGATATTTCTGAGCACATCTCAGTCCTTCCGGTAACACTGTGTCACAGAGGTATTATGCCCTCTCACAAGTGGTGGGGCAGGGACACTTGCTTGGTGTCCCTTCACTCCAGTGGGCAGAGCCGGGACACAAACCCAGAGCTGTGTAACTTCAGACCCTTCTGGATTGTCTCCACTTGCTTGGAACCTTGGGGTTTAATTTGGTGCCTCGTGTTGAAATACCTGTTGGGGGTCACATGTCACTAGTAGCCTGGGAGCACTGATGTCCAGGACGCCTCTCCCTCCTCAGGAGGAGACTCTGCACAAGTCATCCAGCAGCAGCAGTGTGTCTCCCTCTGTCCTTGAGGACCCAGCGCTGGAAGCCATGTGCACGAGGAAGAGTGAGTACCCGTGGCAGGAGCCAGCCCCGCCCTTGATGGGGCACACTTGAACTAGACTGAGAGCCCAGAGCACCCAGTGGCTTTTCGGGGTGTAAGGAACTGACCCTGGGTCTCACCATCACAAGCATAAACACTCAGTGACTTTCCTGCACGTCCCCAAAGGTGGGCTGACCTGATCATTGGCCTCAGGTTTTTAATGTGTAGCAGGTGGGGCGTACTTGTGTTTATAGATAATGTGGGAGGTAAGTCAGTGATGTGTCTGTGTGTGTGTCTTAGCTTGATCACCTCATCTGGACCTGAGCAGTGAGCCCGAAGTCACCACATTTGGTCTCCCTCTGGGATGCACACATGCCTCAGTCACGCACAGTGAACGCACTTCCATAAGATCTTGTAGTGGGATTTAGTAGATTCTGAACACAGGTACCTAAATGAAGATATCTGATTTCTAAAGGCTTTTAGTATCTTTCACCTATAAGATTATTATGAAGAATTAAAAATTACATATTCAGAGTCTTTTGACTTCTCATATGCCAGAGACTTTAGTGGTTAAAATTCTTTACGTAGCATTTCAATTACTTAAACAGATTGTATCAAAAATAATAGCAAGTGGCTTTGGTTACTACGTGTACTTGGTGTTTGGTGAGGCTCAGTATGAGGGACCCAGTTCAGCCACTAGATGGATTTCTGCCTCTCTGTCGTCGACTGCTGTCTCTTGATGGGAGGTGCAAGCTAGTGGTCCCCTGTGACTCTCACCCTGCTGGCCCACCCTGGCTGAGGCAGCCTGCCTTTGCAGTGGAGCAGGAGGGCCTGCTCAGTCAGGAGGATTTATTTCTAATGTTCCCCTTGTGCTTTCAAAGGTTGAATCCAGCACTATTCACACACGAACAGTTCTCCTTTCAGGCTCTGTCCCAAAATACCACTAGGCAGAGGAGAACAGGGGTACAATGTTAACATCAAGCCTGATTTTTTTTGTTTGCAATTTAAACACAATTTAAACCTAAGAATAAAATATCTGAATAAACATACAGAAAGAAAGGTTTTCTTATTTTAGAATGTTAAAAAAAAACAAAACAGGTACAGTTGAGAGTTTTGGTGTGGTGTGGGAGCTCTTTGGGCTACACAGAGTACATATTTTTGCATGTTTTTTAAAATAATGCCTGAGACTTGAATTGTAAAGTCTCCTCCGACACTGTACCGGCCTGTGTTTCCGTGTGTGAGACTGAGTGTTAGGAACAGTGTTTCCCTCTCCTTGCCAGTGGGCGGCAAGCCTCCGTTGCAGACTCTGCTGTGAGCCCCTCAGGGACCCCCTTAGCGTCACCATCACCATCTTCAGATCTCTTCCCAGTGAAATCCAGGCTTCATCCTGGAATGTGTTGGTGTCACAAGTGACAAAGGGCTTTCTGTTGGAACAGCCACCATCGAGGATTTTTATTTTGTAAGAGAGTTCACTTATTTGGTTGCATCTTCAGAGCCTCCGAAGTTCTTGCCCATTTCATCGACGCCCCAGCCAGAGAGGCGGCAGCCGCCCCAGCGCCGGCATTCCATCGAGAAGGAGACGCCCACCAACGTGAGGCAGTTTCTGCCCCCGTCCAGGCAGAGCTCCCGCTCCCTGGTGAGTACCCGGAGGACTCAGGCTCTTAGGGAGCGTCAGAAGACCTGGAGTCAGTAGCTCTCTTTCTAGATGATAAGGAGAAAAACTTTCTGAAGGTTAAAATGAACTCCAAGTAACTTACTCTGTATGTAAGGAAAACAGGCTCCAGCTTGAGTGAAATTTGACTGTCTTTGTTCATTTTGGAGACCTTTTTCCCCAGAAGATTTATCAGCAGATTATTATTAAGGAAATGCTTTCTTTCAAAGGATATTAATTCATTTAAAATCGCTGGACTGATCTAAACAATTCTTAGCAAAATCTGACCGCAGTAGAGGATTGTGTTGGAGCGGAAGTGCCGGGGGAGGAGAGTTTTGACCGCTGTGACTTGTTTTGTGGGATTGGGCCAAAGCTGCTATTTGCACTGGTTAACAGTTTCTGCCCTTTTCCAGAGCATTCCAGGTTGGTTGGTTGGTTTTGGTTGTGTTACTGGGGATCGAATCCGGGTGCGCTCTGCCATTGGGCTACGTCTCCGGGCCTTCTCATTTTTATTTTGAGACAAGGTCTCACTACGTTGCCCAGGCTCGCATTAAACTTGAGATCCTCCTGCCTCTGACCCCCGAGTAGCTGGCACTGCAGGTGGGTGCCCCCGTGTCCGCCTGATTACCTAGTTCAGTAGTGGCTACTCATTTCTCAGGACATGGGGATAGCACATAAGTCCCTGCCAGAAAGATTAATAGCCAGCCAGCCAAAGGAGGTCTGCACAGATTGTTTTCAGCCCCACTTGCAGCAGCAGGTAAGGCTTCAATTTTCTACCTACAACCTAACATCTAATGTTTTTCCAAATACTCAGAATAAAAATCACCAGGATGTCCTTACCCCACTCTCAGGCTGTGATGGACATCAGAGTTTGCAAGGAAGCAGCAGCAGGTGTCCCTCAGGGAAAGAGAAAGTGTGGCCATTGTGAACGCAGGGAGTCTGAACAGAGCCGAGAGCCCCAAGGGGTTGGTCTTCTCTATTTTTAAACAATGCGATGAAGGATTTTATGGCCGCTCCACAAGGGGCTCCTCTAACCTGTGAAGAATCGCTGCAGTGCTGCTGTTGGATCACTTGCAGCTTTGCAGGTGGCTTCTCAGCAGAGAAGCAGAACTCTGAGCACAAATCAGACTTCAGATCCAGACTTTTGCCAAGTGCAGGGGTGTGATCCCAGGGGCTTGGCGGCTGAGGCAGGAGGATGGCAAGTTTAAGGTCAGCCTCAGTAACTTAGCAAGGCCCTAAGCAACTTAGCAAGACACTTTCTCAAAATTAAAAAAAGGTAGGGGGAACTGGGGATGTGGCTCAGTAGTTGAACGTCCCTGGGTTCCATCCCTGATACCAAAAAATGAATAAAATCCAGACTTTCACTAACATGAACAATTGTTGCTTTACCAAAATACAGTTATTGTCAAAACCTAAATATGTAACCAGGAGTTCTCTGTGATGTTTGGCAGGTCTAATCATTAGGATATTCTTCTCTTGGCTGAGCTTTTCTTGGAAGCCAGGCTATCGCTCACTCACATTTGGCCTTTGTGGTCATATAGCATCATCACTGAGGTTAGACTCAAACCAAAGGAACTACAGATCAACTACAAAGTAGTTCCACCCAACAAGAGAAGAGCAGGACCCTCAGCTCCCAAGGGTTCCTGGTGCTTGGTCCTGCTGTGAGCTGTTCCTTTGTGGGAAGGAAGGAGATCAAGACAGACTTCCTGTGCAGGCACTGAGCAAGACCCGAGGGACAGGCAGCAGGAGAGCAGCTCTTCGGGGCAGAGGGCCTGCAGGCTGGAGGACTGGGAGGGCGTGGCTGCCTGGAGAGCATCCCCGCTTCTTCCTGGGCCACCAGCTAAGGCAGAGGGACTTGCAGCTGCAGGCAGAGACTTCCCACTAGCAGCTCATCTTGGGAAATCCACAGAGTCACACTTCTGTGGCAGTGCCCTCTAGCTTCATAGGGACTTTTTAAAAGTGTGGTCCTTAGTTTAAAATTGTGGCTGCATTTTGGAAAACAAGGAATCACTTTGTGTTTGTAGCCCCTCAACTGGGAATGGCAGGACCGCTTTGGTATTGATAGTTTGTGTTTTATTGTACCGTCCTCCCTTTCCAGAGGAGGTTTCTATGTCATTTTGTCACCATTTGGTCCAGTGACTAGGGGCCCATCCAGGTGGAAGGAGAGTGTCTTTCAGGACCTTCTGGGCGGTGGCTGTGTGCTGTGTTCACGCCAGTGCTTCCTTGGCAGGGAAGCAGTGGCCTGTCCTGAGTCCCCAGAAGCCCCACGTGGGAGACAGGGAGCTCGCAGGACCACCAAGTTAGGAAACCCTAGTTCAGGTCCTGCAGGAGCCCAGATCCTCGCCCAGCGTCTTGGGCTGGGCTGGTCCTCATGCTGAGTCCTGTTTTGTTGTTTTTCTCTCATGATCTGTGTTGCTGTGTTTCAGGTGGGCAGCGGTCTTTCTCCTTTTCCTCCCCGGCCAGTGTCTTTTCCCTTGATTGTCCAGGTCCCTAGGACGGCCAGCGTGCGGCCCCGGACGGCCTTCCGGCCACTTTTCTCTACCATACACACAGCTGCTCTGCTCAGCTCTCACCCTCTGGAAGCGGCCGTGCTCGGGGTGGCAGGGGCTGTGTACTACCTGTGCGAGAGGGCTTTGGCCAGCAGGCGGGCCTCCGCGAAGGTTGGCCTCTGGCAGAACGGTTGGCAAATTCTGGCTCTGGGAATTTCGGGCTCTATTGGTGATGCCTCAGCTCCTGCCCTCTGCAAGAATTAACCGCTGGGTCCTCTGCTTCTAGTCGTTGATTCCAATCTTGTGTAGGATTCATGATTCCTGCCACTACCTCACTCCAGAGGGAACAGCTGGAAGGACAACAGACTCAAACGCAGCCCGATCAGAGCCCTGTGGGTGTTTGAGTCTCTGGCAGGGGCGGTGCCGCCTGCCATCTCCAGGTGCGGAGGCCCCAGCCCACATTCCTCCAGGGTCTCCCCACAAGGACAGTTTGCTCCAGGCCTGGGATGGCGAGCCGCCTCTGGCCCCCAGCTGCCCACCATGCAGGTGCGGAGCGGCCCCTTGGGGCAGTTGTCATAAACCGCATTGTGGCGGGCAGGGTGCTGCTTCGCTGCACAGAGGTCTGCGCTGTCTTCGTATTGGTTATTTTAAGTGTTTAAATTGCATTTCTTTGCATTTTTTGGAGGTTTTTTTCTCACCGAATAACATATTTTACTGATACTCGAGGTTCACGATTTAAGGACCCTAGCAAAGCCTCTTCTGTCCCCCGTGGAGCCGGCGCCAGAAACCCCAGGTCCTGGCCCCTCAAGGCTCCTGCTCCGGGTGACCCAGCAGCTGCTTCCTTCCCTATTAATTACTCCTCGTGGAATAGAAAGGAGACCCCAAGTGTGACTGAGATGCACACATTCCTCTCTGCGTCACTGTTTGTCAGATCCCTGCCTTGTCCTATTTCAGACCTGACTGGCGGGGTGTGGTCAGCGCAGGGTGGCCTTCAGTGCCTGTTCCTCCTGCCCGTCACTCAGCATGTCATGACCAACCTCACAGCAGGGGGATCTCTGCACAGAAACCACGTAGTGCTTCAGGCGACCAGAGGATCCACTCTGACCTTTATGGTTGAATTCTAAAAAGATTAGAGTAACTTAATTTCATAGTTGCTATTTTTATTTATTTAAAATTGTTTCCCATGTTATATTAAAAACTTGAAAATTGGTGGTTATTCTGGATAGTTGTCAGGTATCTGCTGCTTACGTATGAAGTTTCTGCTGATCAAGAGCATTATATAAGCCGGGCGCGGTGGCTCAAGCCTGTAATCCCAGCACTTAGGGAGGCTGAGGCAGGAGAATCGCAGGTTCAAAGCCAGCCTCAGCAACAGCAAGGCGCTAAGCAACTCAATGAGACCCTGTCTCTACATAAAACACAAAATAGGGCTGGGGATATGGCTCAGTGGTCGAGTGCCCCTGAGTTCAATCTCTGGTACCAAAAAAAAAAAAATATATATATATATATTAAGTGTCTCTTCCCATTTCTTTGTGGCTCAGTAACCAGAGCTTTACACTCTGATCTCTGCTGCCTAACTCTGCCCCCTTTCGTATGGTGCAACAGGACAAGAATGTTCAGGAGAACTTCTGTGATCTTAGTGGCATGCACACAGGTTAAGTTCTGAGGCGTGCCTGTCCATGGAGCAGGCTGTGGCCGCTATTGGACTCAAAGACCTTCCTTTCCTAAATTTGAGATTCACGTTGAAGCACAGAGAAGCGGTGGAACAGAGGGGTGCTGGCCCCAGCCCTCATCCACCTGCCCACATCTAGCCATCGGGTGAGCTGAGTGTCCCCTGTGGGAGTGACAAAGCAGTGTCCCTGTGGGCATCTCTCACTCACCCTTAAAACCCTGGTGCTCTTCACATTTTGGAGCAGTGGCCGCTCAGTGAGATCTGCAGAGTTTAATTTGACTTTGGGAATGTCAAATTAATGTTTTTCTCAGTTGGGGGTAAAAAAACTTTTCTAGTAGCTCCTGTCATTTTGTTCATGTTGCATTAAAGTCTTGTCCTTGGGAAGGCTCTAGAGCCAAAACATTAGCATTTCCCTGATACATACTGTTTTACCAAAGGGTAGTCTGCTTGAAGTTTTAAAAAAATGAATAAGAAAACAAAGAAGCAAAAGTCTGATTCTTGTGAAGCACTGGGTTTGCAGAGGGTCCAGGGCAGGGGGTTGCGGGTGTGCCTGACGAGGCCTACTGTGGCTCACGGCTAGAGAGGGCAGCACAAGCTGTCAGGTGTGTGGTGACATGTCCCCAAACAGAGAAGAGTTGAGGTCTACTGGACATGCGCGGCAGCCCAGGTAGGCTGGCTGCAGAGTCCGTGGGCTGGCAGTGCTGTCTTCCTGGCATGCTCAGTGATGCCTGGTGCGTGGCGCTGTGCATGACAGGATTAGGAGTGACTGGTCACTTGCTGGATCCACACACTGGTCTGCTGCAGCTCAGCCATTTTATCATGGACTGACGGGCAGCAGAGGCCCCGCTCACACTTCTGAGCTGTGTTGAGGATGAGGGGAGCCACCGCTTGCTGTGCCGAGCCAGCTCTGCTCGGTTACTGCCATTCTGATGCCTGACCTCCAGAGGCAGCTCACTGCTCCCGCTCGGCCCCACTGTCCTCAGGGTGGCGTGAGCCGCAGCAGATACTGAACATGCCCATTCTATCCTGTCGTCTCTGTAAGCTGCTCCCAGAGAAAGAAACTCTGTGATGGGTGATTTTCTTTCCCTGATGAGTATTTTGGGCATCTTTGAGCAAATGATGCAGTCTTTCTGAACAAACCACGCCCTCCAAATACTCACAAGTTCCTCATCTTAAAAATTCAATTGAGGCTTTTACCAAAGCATCTTAAAGCAGATTTCGTCTTCCTTAAGTTTGCTTGAACAGAGATGATTTGGTATTTTTAGTAAGAAGCAGTAGTTTTCAAAGTACTTTTTTTAAGTAAATGTTAATGTTGGTCAAGTTTGCAACCTAGATTTACTTTTGTTCTCTTCTGATTGAAAGACAGAACGGAATGTTAGGGCTCTGAAAGCATTCTGCGTGCAGGCACTGCTCTCGCTGGGCTCCTTGGTTCCAGGATGCCCCTGAGCGCACTGGCCTGTGGGAGTGAATCCTGATGTGCTGTCCTGAGGACGTTCAGTTTCAGCGTCACTGCACCACAATGGCTTCTGAAGCTCAGCAGGGCCCAGTGCACCAGACCTTCTGTCTTCCTCTTAGATCTGCCAATCAAGAGCAGGGCCGGGTGGAGAGCGGAGGGATCAGTTCCATCAGCCCCTTCCGCTGCTGGTTGCAGGGAAGCTGTAAACAGGAGGCCACAGCATGAACACTCAGGAAAGCCTTCTGAGTTTGTCCCCGTCTTCCCAGTGCTGATTGCACATTCAGCAGTTGTTGAAAAGTAAAGCTGGAGGCCTGTGGGGAAGCCTGGAGGACAGCCTCACAGGTCGACTGCTCCCAGGCTCCTGTTCAGAGGATTTTTGTTGAGTGTGCTGATGTAACTGATCACTAAATAACGCTTGTCAGTCTAAAGTACTAACTGCCATCTGTTGGCTATTCTGGGTACCACAAACCAGTTATAAAAACAGGACCCCTGTTGCAGATTTACTCTTTTATCTGTTAGTACAAAGTGCCCCCCAAACATTAAAGTCTTTGCCTAATTATAGGAGAAAACTGACATAAAATTGGCTTAGAAGAACAAAATTTATTTGAAGGTTTCCAGCATAGAAACACAGCTCTGCTTGGTGGAGTGGAATCACTTGACCTGAGCACCTGGAGGGGCTTCGCAGGCAGGCCTTTCTGTGGCTCCGGGGCTCCGCGTGGTCCCATGTCAGCCTCTGTAGTCTTGGTGCATTTGGAACTGATGTGGTCCCCAGAGGGAGCCAGCTCTGTCCCGGTGATCGCGGGAAAGCTCTTTTCCTCTCTGATGCTACTAACGAGGGGTCTGATCGGAAGGGGACCTTGCAGTGCCAGCACAGTGGTGAGAAGCCCCTGCTCACTGGCACCCTGAATTGCAGGAGGAATTCTGCTACCCCGTGGAGTGCCTCGCCCTGACCGTGGAGGAAGTGATGCACATCCGCCAGGTGCTGGTGAAGGCGGAGCTGGAGAAGTACCAGCAGTACAAGGACGTCTACACCGCCCTCAAGAAGGGAAAGGTGGCGCTGCTTGCAGGCGACTGGTGGGGGGGCAGGAGGGCACCAGTCTCGGGCATGGCTCCTGCCCTGGTGGGCCTGGGGGCTGGCCAAGGCTCAGGACCAGGCTTTCAGGAGCAAGACCCGTGCTCCTGTGACGGTCCTGCTCTGCCTGTCCCACAGAGGAGGGGTCTGTGTCCTCCCTAGAAACTCAAAATCTGGAAGGTTTAAAGACCATTGTAACAATAGTGCCCCACCTTCGTAACTGCGTTAGTCACCAGACTCCTAAAGGGTCGGTCCAGACGATGTGCCTGATGAGCAGGAGGGTTTAGGACCCTCCGCGAGCCTGCCTGCTGGGCGAGGCCTCGCGTGCTGGGCCGCAGGCCTTCTGCATCCCCCTCCGTCTGCGAGACTGGCCGGCCGTGGGGACTGCTGCTTTTCTCTCTCTAACTTTGTGTTTTTTAGCTCTGCTTCTGTTGCCGAACGCGGAGGTTCTCCTTCTTCACCTGGTCTTATACCTGCCAGTTCTGCAAGAGGTAAGGTAGCACATGACAATGAAAAGACCCGAGCGGCAGTCAGGAAGGAAAGCCAGTCCCCTCCGTCGCGTCTGCTCTGGGCCCCGGGATGCTGGGAACAGCCCTCTGCCCTGTTCCCTTGTGCCTCCACAAAGAGGGGCTAGGCAGTGACCTGATCCTGAACTGGGAAAACGTTTGCTTGTTCTTTCTTTTACATAAGCAAGATAATTCTAATACTGTGTCATGGGGAGCAGGAAAAACCAAAAACAAAACAGGTGTGGTTGCCATGTGATTCAGGGGTAGATCCATATAAAAATCCCAAACAAATATCAACTGTCCTCTTATGAAAGACAAAGTGGGCGTTTAGTTTTACAGGTGCCGTTCTGGCGTCCACACTGTACTGGTTCGTTAGGTTCTGGTGGATGGGCCAGAGGGTGTTTGCGGTTGACTGCGGAGGTTCGGAGCATGTGGCCCCGGGCTTCTGTCGCTCGTGGCTACCTCCATGCAATATCAAGTGGCATTTCTGGTTTTGTACACAGGCCCGTGTGCTCGCAGTGCTGCAAAAAGGTAAGCATCGCTGGGCTAGGTCGGACCGGGGCGGCCCGCTGCCTGCTCCTCAGCCCCGTTCACGCTGTTCTATTTGGGGTGACAGATGCGGCTGCCCTCCAAGCCATACTCCACTCTACCCATCTTCTCTCTGGGACCTTCCACCTTGCAAAGAGGGGACAGTAGTATGAGGTCAGAAAAGCCCCCTGCCAGCCACCAGCGGCCACTGCGCAGCATCACCAGGTGAGCAAGCCGGGAGGCCTGGAGAGGGAGGCCATGCTCCAGGGGCACGTGTTGGCTTCAGTATTAATAGTTCAAGACTTTCCCATGAGTCCCCAAATCTCCCCCAAAGGTAACTTTGCGGGGAGATAATGGATAGCTACTTAAAGGATAGTCCAATAATGTGGTCTATTTTTTCCTACTTTTGAAATAATTGCTTTTTTATGTCTATTAAAAGTTATCTTTAGGGGCTGGGGTTATGGCGCAGTGGTAGCGTGCTCGCCTAGCACGCGGGAGGCACTGGGTTCAATCCTCAGCACCACATAAAAATAAAATAAAATAAAGATATTGTGTCCACCTACAACTAAAAATAAATATAAAAAAAAAAAAAAGTTATCTTTAAAACGAATTGTTGGCGGGCGCAGTGGCACACACCTGTGATCCCAGCACTTAGGGAGGCTGAGACAGGAGGATCACGAGTTCAAAGCCAGCCTCAGCAATGGCGAGGCGCTGAGCAACTCAGTGAGACCCTGTCTCTACATAAAACACAAAATAGGGCTGGGGATGTGGCTCAGTGGTCGAGTGCCCCTGAGTTCAGTCTCCGGTACAAAAAAAAAAAACAAAAACTAACTGTTGTCAGTGGAATGAAGAACTTGCATGTCATACTCTAATCCTTTGCCTACCTCAGTTTTGAAAGACCCAGATCTGTTCATTCCTGTGCCACAGCAGCCTGCAGCAGCTCTGGGCCACTTCACTGGTGTAAAGGCAGAGATGAAGCTCTGTGCTGAAAGCGGTGATCTAAAAGAAAAAACTCATCCAAGTCTTGGTCCCTTGCACTCAGTGCAGGGCAGGGTCGGTGCTGATCCTTAAGGAGAATAGGAGGAGGAAGGCCCGCCCAGGCACATGGTGGAGCACTAAGCCTGGCGTAGGGGTGGGTGCAGGCCTGTTGGTAGGAGGATGGCGAATCTAAGGCCAGCCTGGGCAACCTGGTGAGACCCTGTCTCAAACTGAAAAATAGAAAGGGCTGGGCATGTGGCTCAGTGGTTAAGCACCTGTGGGTTCAATCTCCAGTACCAAATAAAATAAAAATAAAAATAAATGAGAAGACGGTCCCTCAAACATGGCCAAAACCAGTCATGATGATGATGATGATGGTCTGGTTGACTCCAAGTTAACTCTGGAATCCAAGTTCCCAGTCACCCAAGTATGAAGATGGTGCAGGGGTGGCCATGCTGACAGGTACACAGATGACAGGAAGACTGGGCAGAAGACGGCGTTTCAGGATGTGTCGAGGACAAAGATGGCTGTGCTCCGGTCTCCCACAGCCTGACCCCCGCGCCATCCACGCATGTCCATTGCTCACGACCGGTCCCCGGACCCCTAGGAAAAGAGCTCATTCTTCTAAGTTCTCAGAGCAATGCGCACCTTATGTCATTTAGCTGTTAAAATTCAGTCTGTGTATGTATGGAAACCTATTCTCTTTTCTTTTCCTTTTTTTTTTCTTTTTGGTATCAGGGATTGAACCCAGGGGTGTTTAACCACTGAGCCACATCCCCAGCCCTTTTTTATATTGTATTTAGAGACAGGGTCTCACCGAGCTGGTTAGGACCTTGCTGAGTTGCTGAGGCTGGCTTTGAACTTAACATCCTCCTGCCTCAGTCTCCAGAGTTGCTGGGTTGATAGGCATGTGCCCAGCTATTTCTATTGCTTCTTAATGAAACATGTTGCCTGGTTTCTTTGCTGAAAAGTGTGTAACTTTGCCTCCAATGAGAGGTTCTTCTCTGGAAGTACCTGGTTAGGTGCTCCCCATCCCATGTTCTGGCAACAAAAGTCATTTTTTATCCATTTGAGTGGTTTGGTCTTTCCCAGGTTCTCCTCCAAGTCTAAGTCTGTGGACAGGTCAGACGAAGAACTGCACTTCCCCAAGGAGTTCACTGAGGACTGGAGCACCATGGAGGTGTGCGTGGACTGCAAGAAGTTCATCTCGGAGATCATCAGCTCCAGCCGCCGCAGCCTGGTGCTGGCCAACAAGAGAGCCCGGTTAAAAAGGAAAACACAGTCCTTCTACGTGTCCTCCGCAGGTCCCTCGGAGTACTGCCCTTCCGAGAGGACTATCAGTGAGATCTGAGCTGTGCCTTCCAGGGCCTTTTGTGTGCAGAGTCGGGGAGCTCGGGTGCAAGGACGCTGACCTGGCCGCTCCTGTCTGTGGGCTGGTTTATCAGGCGTGGGTTGCAGTGGACCAGACTCCTGCCGCAGCACCTTGTCCCACAGACTCCATGCTGTGTTCCCTCGATTGGCGACATGAGACAAGCCAGCCACTTGCTCGTTGGCCCTGAGAGAGGACAGTAGCCTGGCACTTGCCTTGTGTGTGTGGACATGGAAGCCGGAACCTTTCCTTAGTCCAGTTCCTTGCCACCTGTCAAGTGAGTCCTGACGGAGGCAGGAGCTGCTCCCGCGAGCGGCCAGCCCGACAGCTGTGCACAGTAAGTCACCTTGGTGGTTCCACGTGACAGAGCTCCTGGCTGAGGTCCCTGGTGAGGGCGGGCCAGGCTGTTTGTCGTCTCACAGCACAACACCTGGAAGGACTTGCTGATGCCGTCCAGTTGATTTTAAACTGTCATTGCTCTGAGGTACGCGTGACATAAGGGACTTGGCGCCAGTGCTGTGGTGCCGAGCATCGAGCGAGCTGGAGCCTCGAGGTGCCCGCTCCTCTGAGTGGCCACGTTGTCCTGCACCCTGGATCCGTGTCTGCTGAGCCTGTGACAGGCTCCCTTCCCCATCACGAGTGTGTTTCAGTTACTGACAGTTCCATGATGGAGATCTGAGGATTAAAGCTGCGGAGAGCTTCAGGACAGAGGAAGGCTCACCTGTTTTCAAGTGGCCGAGGGTGTTTTGGTTAGCCCTGGAATGGGCTGTGACCAAGGGTGCAGGAAGACGAGCTGGAGCTCACGCGTTTTCAGCTACGGCTTTCATGACTTTATAGTGCAGCCATCACAACTCAATTAAGCTACAATTTGGTATCTGAGGTCTCAAACTAAAATTTATTTTTGTAAATGAATTTTGAAAGAAAAATATCTAGCTCTTTTAAAATTATATGAAAATTAACCTGCTGACAGGCGAGGTTTCTGGACGCGTTTTGCACTGGTTTCCTTGTGGATGACGTGAGTGTAGGCTGGGTCGAGGAAGGAAGCCCAGAGGGTGGCATCTCCCGGTTCCTGTGGCCCCTTCCGTGGGCCAGCCTTTATTATTCTGGTATGCTTAGAAGTGACCAGCCAACCAAATCAGCATTAATGTTTGGAAAAGCGCTTAGTGCACATGCACACTGGTCTCCCTACGCTGCAGCATGTGTTCGTGGTCAGCCGCACAACAGCACCATTGAGTCACAGGCATGGCAGTCGCATTTCCAACCACAGCAGAAGATCGTAACATTTCCATTTTAAATTAACAGTAATACCTCAAAACTGCTCTGGTAGTAGTTTTTAAAGGATTGGAATTTACAGTTTAGTAAATGGCTTTAAATTACTGATACTTACGAAATAAACTTTAACAGTGACTAAAATAATACATGTTAATAGTTCGTCTGTGCTGCATGTGAAAGCGGGCCCCCGGGACACCCGTTCCCGGCTTCAGTCACTTTAAAGTCTCTTTTTAAAGACCTTTAGAATCACATAGGAGAAGCTTGCTTATTTAGTTTTCCAGCAGACTCTCTGAACGTCACATTCCAGACAGTTAGGTGGGGCCACCTGATTTGGTGGCCCTGGGTTTGAGCTTCTGAAGCTGCTACCAGGCAGGTCACGGGGAGAGTGAGGGACAGAGACGGAGTCCGCACAGTAGGCCCGCACACGTAGGGCGACAACTAGTCGCTGTGCGTCCAGCACAAGCAGCAAACCCCAGGACGAGGGTCTCGCTCCCGTTCACAAGGCGGTGACCTGGTAAACCCCTGGCCCCTCACCTCCTCGCACGGGATGACTGGGCTTCACGGTCACCCCTTAGCAGCCCAGTAGGGTGTGGGTTCTTCAATAGCAGGCGCGGGTCAGGCCAAGTGCACAGAGGTCAGGTGGACGGTGTGTCCAAGGAACAGCTCGTGCGGATTGGCTGCAAGCACAGGAACCGGTCGGCATCGCCCGGGCTGCCAAGACACATCTGGGTTAGCCCTGGGTGTGCCCCGCGGACCAGGCCTGCAGGCTCCCTGCACCCCCGGGGCAGAGCTCCTCTCCCAGCGGCCCTCCTGTGCAGCTCCCTCTGTCCTGGTTCCCTCGGGCGCCCAGCGTGCCCCAAGCACTGAGCACCTGAGCGGTCACCTGCCACTCACCCTCCTCCCGTCCCTGAGCACCACTTCCTTTTGTCCCATTTGCCACGCAGTCACATGGTCAGGAAATCTTCCCTCGGTGGCTTGACTTCCCATCAGTGTCAGAGTCAGTCAGAATGTGTGTATATACTGTAGTGTATTTATTAATATTTCAAAGTCATTCCTTCGGTGGGCAGTGGGAACCAACTCTCCCCAAGTAAAAGTTAAGTCAGGTAAATGACGCGTACATTGACATAACGGTCTCACTAGATTTCAAGTCACAGCTTTCAAATTAAAGCAGAGGTTGTTATGTAAGAGTTTTAAAAATAATCTTATGCTGAAGAGATTATGTGATTAATACATGAACTCATACCATGAAATTTTTAAGGCTTTTATTTTTCTAACTCTATTAATAAATACAGGACTGATTTTAGGTGTCATACAGAAATGTGAAAGTTTTCAGTTATGTTGCTCTTTGCTAAAGCAAAACAGAAAATTTTGTACATGCAAAAGTATTGAAGGGCCGTGAAGAAGTGGGTGCGCCTGGCTGGAGTCTGACCGGGCTGCCCATGTGTGCAAAAGTCGAGGTACTGCTGGCATTCAGGGTGACATGGTGGGTACTCAATGTTTTCCATTAAAGTATTTTAAAACTTATGTAGGGGAAAATAAAACGGCTTTCGTCACACCTCTGTGTTGAGTTCCTGTCGTAAAACGGTGCTGTCTTTTGGTGACTGGGTATTAAATCACTGGGGTTAAGGCAGGTACTCTGCGCTGCAGCTAATGGGCATCGAAGAAAAGTGACCTGCAGGGACCACCCTGGAAGGACAGGGGTAGTCTCGTTCAGCCACCAGGAGTGCGGTGTGGCCAAGTGTGTGACTCCTTTTTTTTTTAACCTCATGGTCTGAAATTAAGAGAGTCTATAGCATTTTATTATGTGTGGAGACAGAGTATAGATAATGCTTTTACAGCAGCTTTCTGGATAATGAGATACGAAAAAACAAAACAAAACAAAAACACTTGAACGTTTTTATGTCATTAGATGAATTGAGATACCCCCCTCCCCACTTTTTTTTTGAGAGGAGGGCTCTGTTTCCCAGGCGGCGTTGCATCCCTGGGCTCACGCAATCCCCTGGCCTCCCCCTTCTGAATACCTCAGGCCACCGACACGTAACACCATGCCTGGCTTTAATATATACACTTTATTTTTTAAAATAGTTTTTAGTTGTCAATGGACCTTTATTTATTTATATGTGGTGCTGAGAATCAAACCCAGTGCCTCACATGCGAGGCAAGTGCTCCACCACTGGGCCACAGCCCAGCCCCTTCTCAGAGAACGTCTTCCTAAACAGTGAGCATGAGGAAATGTGTTGACCCTCTGCGTATTTTCAACAGCGCGTGATAACTGAATTTGACATTAATCCATTTTACACAAACCTGTTCCCTCAGTTGCCTGTTCTTTGTTTGGTACCAGGGATTGAACCCAGGGGTGCTTAACCACTGAGCCACATCCCCAGCCCTGTTTTATATTTTATTTAGAAACAGGGTCTTGCTAGGTGGCTTAGGGCCTCGGCCTCCCAGCCACGGGCGTGTGCGCCGCTGCACCTGCTGCCTGACATTTTCTCGGAGCTCTTTCTCCGGCAGCTTCTCTGGGCTGTGAGGACAGCACAGTGTGTGTTCCGGGGCCCAGAACTCTGCGGGCACGCTCGTCGGCATGGCTGTGGCAGGTGGAACTTGCACCTCCCAGCTCGTGCTTAGAATCTTGATGAAGTCGTGCAATAGTTTAGAATAGATCTCACTGTGAAGCGTCCTCCAGCTCTGCCCTGGTGCCAGAGGCCAGCCCGGAGCCCGTAACAGAGCCCATAGGTGCTGAAGGAGAGGGACTCCAGGCCTGACAGGGCAGGGCTCCGGCGCGGGAGTCGAGAAGCTGGCCGTGTCCCTGGGGCTGGGGTCTGATGGGCCTGGCCACACTTCCAGTTTCCTCGGCGCCCAGAGGGCCGGACACACTGGGTCTCACCCACTGCCATATTGAGCCTGGGTGCGCCGTGAGTTCAGGATGGCGCCCTTCCTGGGCTGCGGCCAGCAAGGGGCCTTGAACAAGCCGCCCAGCTGGCGCTGCCCCTTTATACTTGCCACTCGCTTTGGAGTCCCTTCTGACCCCAGCAGTCACCTGCCTCCCCCAGAACCCCTCTCAGGGGCAGCCGGGAACCTCCCAGAACAGCCAGTTGCTAAGCAGGCACCGGCAAAGGTCGGGCGGCAGGAGGGTTAGGAACCCCCGCGTGGGCACAGGTGAGCCTCAGCAGGGCCACTCCTGCGCACGGAGGCCAAGTGGGAGGGCAGGAAGCAGGAACCGGGGCTCCTAAGGGGTGAAGCTTGGGCCTTAGCCAACCCCAAGGGAAGATGAGCCTCGGAGCAATGCAGCTTGTCCCCAACCCAAGGAAGCACAGCCTGAGATGACGCCCGAGCCCTGCCCCCACTCAAGGTCACCTGGTGGGCAAGCTTGGGGTGCCTGGCCCGAGGGCCCCTAGGCCCAGCAGTGGCTGCAGCTTCCTTGTAGGCAGCAGAGCCCTCTCCACTCCCGAGTGGCATCCCTGGCAAAAAGCCCTTTGCAGGACCCGAGAGCTTCCATCCTGGTAACTGAAGGGAAAAAAAAAGCCTCCTTGGAGGAGGGAGGCTTCCTCAGGAGCACCGGGTTCGAGGGTCACCAACGACACTAAGGCGCCTGCTCCTGCTTGGCAGCAGATGAGCTCGGGGAGCTTCCTGAACACGTATGGATGTGTTGCTTCTATTTATTTATTTAGGGGAGGTCGATTGGTTACCAGGGACTGAACTCAGGGGCCCTCGACCACTGAGCCACACCCCCAGCCCTATTTTGTGTTTTATGTAGAGACGGTCTCACTGAGTTGCTTAGCGCCTCGCCGTTGCTGAGGCTGGCTTTGAACTCGCGATCCTCTTGCCTCAGCCTCCCTAAGTGCTGGGATTACAGGCGTGGCCACCGTGCCCAGCTTGTTTCTTCAATTTTAAAACAAGAATGTTAGACTAGGTAGTCGCCACGTCACGTTTCACCTGGACGGACACTAGAGATCTGTGTTAAGCCACCAGGCCCACACAGGCACCAACCAGCAGCTATAGTTGAGACCTGCGCCTGCTGTGATGAGACGAGGAGAGGAATCTGCAGGCCCAGCCAGCCCTTCACTGAGGTGTGGGGTGGCTGATGCTTTCTGAGCAACGTCTGCCTGTCCATCTGTTGTGCCTCCCCGCCCCCACGGTGCTGGAGACTGAACACAGGGCCCTTGAGGTGCTCGGCAAGCCTCTGTCATGCGCTACCCCCCAGCCCTTTTTAATTTTATGTAGAGGCGCCTCTGGCTGGCCTCCAACTTGCGTCTTCGGCCTCCACCTCAGGTGGCTGGGGTCACAGGTGCGCCACAGTGCTTGGCTCGAAGCCGCACTTGTGCTGAGGTGGACCTGACTGAGTGTCACCGGGAAGAGAGAAGGTGCAGGCTGGGCCTGCTTCCTCCAGTGCTCGAGGCAGAGGCCAATTCGGTTTTACTAGCTGCTCTACAGACCTGAGTCCATCTCTCAGAATTAAAAAGAAAGTCCTCCGAGAGGTGAGCGTCAGGCACAGGAGACCCCATGTGCCAGTGTCTTCCTCTGGCACCAGCGGTTCCGTGGTCCCCTCCGACTCTGCTGGGGCCCCGGCCTCACCTGCCTGTCAGAAGCGGGGGCTGGGGCTCTGTGACCCACGCTGTGCTGCCTACTTCCTGGTGGAGATACAAGGACAGGCAGGTGACGGCAGGCGCCTGGCCCTTGGTGCGGCAGCTCCCGCCCTGCCTGATGCCTCGCACCAAACTTGGTCTCCACAGGGACGCTCAGAGCTGATGTGGCCACCCTTCCCCCAGGCCAGTGGCAGGAGTGGTCCTCAGCCTCTGCTGTGGGGCTCGGTGCTGTAGGGACAGGACACCTTCTTCCCTGCACAGTGCCGTCTTCCAAGAGGTTGCCCGTTCTGCCCTCCAGACTCTGCTGCCAGCCTTCCCTCGCTGGGCTGCCCCTCTGGGCTGCCCCCGCTCTGCAGAACCGCCTCCTCTCCCCTCCCAGCGGCCTCCCCAGGGGCCTCTTCCTTCCCCTGCCTCCCTGCGGCACTTAGCCTTGACAGCCTGCTCCATTGTTCCATGAAAACAAGAATTTCGGCCCTTTCTTCCCTGTCCAATGGATCCCAGGTCCTGAAAGAAACACCTGGCGTGGAGCAGGTGCTCAGCAAGCGCAGAGAGTCAACCGTGTTCAAGCTGGGAATGGGTGAGGAATGCAGAGACGCCCCTCAGGACGTCACAACGCCTGGTAGTGTGCTGCCAGCCAGTGGCCGGGCGCAGCTGTCAGGAGGCAGTTCCACCCGAGTCACTGCAGCCCTGAGCTGGCCGAGGAAGAGCTGGGTGGGCAGCAGCTCAGGCACTAGCTCGGGGACACGGAGCTCTCAGGACCTGGCTTCCCTGGCTCGCTGTCCTGGAGGCGGTTCCAGCTC
>PVHX01011388.1:31511-64724 GCA_004024805.1 Geosciurus inauris | reverse complement strand
CTGTTTTTCTATATTATTGATTCATTACATACAATCTTCAATATTGCAAAGTATAACTGTTGCTTGCTTTGTTATATTGTCTCATATTAAAGCTTATAAAACCCATCCTGTTGTGAGGCTGGTGATTCACCCCATGAATCTGCCTAGATAAATTAGTCTGAGCTCAGCAATTCTTGGTCATAGATCCAGACCAAGACAGGCATGAACAAAGGAATGAACTGACAGAAAATGACAACTGAAAATCTTTATGGAAACAGAATCAACTGATTACTAAGGAGAACAGGGAATAGTACAAGACAATTCCATGATTTCAAAAATGATCTTCCAGAAGATAATAACTTTTTTAAAAAAGGGGGAAATTAAGTCAGGAAGGGGAACAACAAGGTATGTTATGGTCATACTAAGCTGAGTTTGAAGAACAGAATGCTATTTAGGTAGAGATGTCTAACATGCAGTTAGAAAGTACAGGTAAAGGTTTGAGACATATTTGTAAATAATCAAACTATATAATCTATTAGAGCTACATGAGACTTTAAAAGTAATCCCATCTCATTTTACAGATCAGAAAGCCAATGTTCAGAGGAATTAACCACATGCCCAAGCTCAATCACAAAGTTTCTGAAGAGCTAGAGACATGGCCCATGTTCCCTGATGCCAAGTCTACTGTGTTTTCCACTGGATACATGGAGGTGCTACTGAAATAATCAACACACAATGTGAAGAGGGACAGAGCCTTGTCTTACACTTACCACCATGGGCAGACAGGCAGTGGTCAAAAAGACTGATAACTAGCTGGGTGCGGTGGCACAAGCCTGTAATCCCAGCACTTAGGGAGGCTGAGACAGGAGAATCCCGAGTTCAAAGCCAGCCTCAGCAATGGCAAGGAGCTAAGCAACTCAGTGAAACCCTGTCTCTACATAAAATACAAAATAGGGCTAGGGATGTGGCTCAGTGGTAGAGTACCCCTGAGTTCAATCTCCAGTACCCAAAAAAAAAAAAAAAAAAAAAAGGACTGGTAACTATGGCAGTGTCATGCTACTTAAAATCAAGGGAAAACAATGTCAGGAATTAACCTGGTGCGTTAAATGTTGCAGAACAAGCAAAAATCTCTAGTCCTAGAAATTAAAATAAACCAAGTAAACTCTGAGATAATTTTAGTAGGGTAGTAGAAACTACAGTCACAGTACTATGTACTTTATTAGAAGTAAAATTAACAGCAAGATAGAGACAACAAAGGCAACCAAGTTGAGACTATTTTTCTACTATATTTCTTAGTTGAATAGCTGAATAGCAGGACAAAACAAAATCAAAAAAGTATTTTAAATAAGCACATTGCATATCCCTATTTTCTTTGCCTACAGTGAAGACAGTGAAATTAAAGATTTCAAAGTGAAAGGTGTCAACAGGTATTTACCCTAATGTTGCTCACTACTGTTTCTACTTTCAATTTAAAAAATGATACTGTTTTATGGACTCATTTAAAAAGTAACAAAATAATCAACTGTCAAGTACCTACAGGAGAATTAACCACTTTGTAGACTAAGACAAGGCTTTGGTTACTTTATTATTTATTTTTAATGCCAGGTTAGTTTGCCCCAGTGTAAAACATACCAAAAAAAAAATGCTAAGATTATACTCTTCATCCTGAGAAAGTATAATTAATTTATGTAAAGTCATTGCTACTGTCCATCAAGCTAGGCAACAATGAGTGGTCATAAAACCTCTACCTAAAATGTAAGATGCCACTGAAACAAAGTAAATAGAATACTTGAAAGACTGAAAATTTTTAAAGAATTTTAAACCAACCTTGTGAGTGCCCATTTGGAGCTCCTCCTCATTATCGCAGCCTTCAGCTCTAGCAAAATCTTCAACATCTTGCCATTCCTTATTGCTTCCCTTATGAAAGCACAGTCGTGTGCCTGCAGTTTAATTAGAAAACAAGTATTAGACATGTGACTAGTGAGCAGCACAAGTAAGCTATAAAAATTGACACATTTCTTTACCTTTCAAAAAACAGTGCCAAACAGTTGAAGGCCAGGAATTGCACCATCCCAAATCATCATCATCCGACAGGGAGGACATACAAAAAATGCTAGATTCTGACTCACTATTTGCCTATTGGAGAAAAACATAAACTTTTTTTATTTTTGTTTTTATAATTTTGTGTGTGTGTGTGGTGCTGGAGATTGAACCCAAAGCCTTCTGCATTTGAGGCAAGCATTCTACTAACCAAGCTATATTCCCAGCCTTATATTGTATCTTTTAAAACCCATTTTTCTCCCAAGCTTCTGAATAATTCAATCCCTCTAAACTAAGGGGAAAAACACACTTTCAAAAACTGAAGTTTTTGTACCTTTTGGTTAAATGTGCATTCCCATTTGTAACATACTTTCCTATCAGTAGAGCTGTATATAAAATCCAATCCATATCACTAATAGAACAATGTAACAATATTTCCCATCTATATATGCTTCAAAAGAATTTCTGAAATGGTGAAAGTTAATCTACTTCAACTGTTTGTATAAATTTAGTAAAAGTTTAACCTCAGGAATAGCTCACCCTTTCATGTCTTACTGGTGTTTCCTCCTTCCAGTGGTGGTGAGGGAAGGCTGGCTCGCTCTTTGAAGACGACGACACTGGTGGAGGGCGTGCATAGGAATGTAAACTTTTGCTTGTAGCTATGATGTGTACAGGAGATGATCTAAAACAAAGCAGTAAATTTTACCATAAAGCATAGGTTCTTAAAGATCTTTCTTTTTAATGAAAAGATCATATTCCAAGTGCTAATTACATTTAAGATAGCTGTGGTAACACCAGTAAAGACAGCCAGATATTATTTATAAAAATATGCTACTCCTTAATTCAACTTCTTACCCAAACCCTCTTCACAAAGCAGATTTAACAATTTTTACTATTTATTTTTTGCGGTCCTAGGGATTGAACTCAAGACCTCACATACTCTAGGGAAGCACTCTATTACTGAGCTATAGCCCTGGGTCTTAACAATACATTTTAAATTACCACTGTTTAATTTATTTATCCTATTTATTTTTATCTAAATACAAATAAATGTGCATATTTTTATTCATGAAGGGTAATACCCCATGCAGCTTCCCATTCATTTCTTTCTACTTGGATGTACTCAATAAGTCTCAGTATGTTTACAGCATCTTAAGCTTAACATGAGTAACACTCAACTGCTTATCTAGCAACCATTTTATCACTAGGCAGACACTATAAACTATCTTAAGCAAAAATGCTTAGACTTATCACAGCAGAAAGCAGCCTACTTGTCACTCCTTGCACTTGGACACTACATTTTGTTTTCTAATATAAAACTATTGAAAAGCAACTACACATTAAAGTCTAGTTATTTCTCTCCTAGGACTACCTTTAAAAAACCTGACTCCTTCTCATCAAGTCTCTTTACTAGGCAGTTCTCCCTTTAAAGAAGCTCCCAAGAACATACTCTTAGAAACAGACCAGATTTTAATGGGCAGAGTAATAGTAAGAAACAAACCTATATGAAATTAGAGTCATGTGTAACACTGAGAAGTTTGGAAAGAAGCAGAGCAGAAATGCCAAATAAGAATTTAGTCCTTAAAAGAAATTTTATTAGCCCCTCAATTTTTATTTTATCCTCATTAACATTACTATTTATACATATGCAAAAATGATCTTTCAAAGAGAAACTATGAAACTATACTTTGTTGTCATGTTTATATCATTCCTTAAAATAAAAAGCTCCTCAAGTTTCCATGCACTTTAGCATACTCTCCAATCACTTTTAGGTCACAAGATATATGCTAATATCTGCCCAAATTCTTTCTTTTATTACACATTTAGATACACATGAAGTATTAGAAAATGACCAAATGGCTTTAAATTCCTTTTGTTCACCCTTGACTTCATCACTAATGGATTTTTTCAGTTCTTCTGTTTAACAATTTAAAACAGAAATTGTGATATTCTAAAAAAGGTATGGACAGTAACTGGGGTTGTAGTTGAGTGGTACAGCAGTTGTTTAGAATGTTTAAGGCCTTGGGTTCAATCCCTAGCACCACCAAAAATATAGTAATAAAATAAAATATATGCAGCCTAAATATTCTATCAGTATACTCTATCACTTTTTAGTAACAGTAATGCAAATCTAGCCATTTCTCTATTATAAGCTATCAAATTTAATCCATGTATTTTTAGAGATAAATAATGAAATGTTATCCACTTATGTCTCCTGAGCAATGCTAGTGGGAACTTTCATAATTTCACAGTGCAACAACTCATTTTCTTCAACTCATTTTCTTAAAACAGTAATGTTATCAAGAGAAGCCCATTTTTTTAATATTAAAAAGATTTTTGTGGGGGCTGGGGTGTACTGGGGATTGAACTCAGGAGCACTATATTACTGAGCTATAACGCCAGTCCTTTTTTTAAAAAAAATATTTTTTAGTTGTTGGTGGACCTTTATTTTTTATTTACTTATATGTGGTGTTGAGGATCAAACCCAGTACCTCACACATGCTAGGCAAGTGCTCCACCACTGAGCTACAGCCATAGCCACAGCCCCAACCCCAGCCCCAGCCCTTTTGATGTTTTTGAGACAGGGTCTCACTCAGTTGCTTAGGGCCTCATTAAGTTGCCGAGGCTGGCCTCAAACTTGTTATCCTCCTCCCTCAGCCTCCCAAATTACTGGGGCTACAGGCATGCAATTAGCAAAAAGATAAAGACTATGTAGATTGAAAAAAATAAACCTAGACCAAAAGGAACCAAATTCAAAGTTATAAAGGCTTAAAATAGAATGTTTATTCTAACAATGGTTCTTCAGACAAATTTTTATCTGAGCACAGAAGTGTATAGTAAAAGTATTTCAGTCTAATATACTTTTTGATGATTTTAAAACATTTACCAATATTTTTTACACATTTTTCATAGCAGCTGGATCCAGTTCTAAATATATGAAATCATGATATTGAGTGAACTAAGTCTCTGATCATTATGAAACAAGGAGCTTATTTCTGATGACTTTATTTAAATTTTAGTTTATGTTAAGCATCCATTAGATGGTTATTTTAAAATTTTAACTTAAAAAATTTTTATATAATAGCTTTTTGTAATAATAGAAGTTTTAAATGAAAATACAATCAATGCTTCTACCTGTTGTAAAACGAGCACTGCATAAGTGGACTTTGTGGACTCGTGGCAATATTTGCTAATTCTGTTAGCCAATCCACCTCATTTTCCCGGTAAGTATTTTCCGATATGTCTGAGGTATTCTGGTTCCAAGATGGTCTTGGATATTCTTGATGAGAAACATCTGAATTTAGCTGGTATATGGCAGATTGGGTAGAATCACTTTGAACAGCCTGAAGTTCAGGAAGGTCATCTGCAAATAAGCACATTCAAAATTTTAAAA
The DNA here is from genome assembly GCA_004024805.1 of Geosciurus inauris. Lineage (NCBI taxonomy): Eukaryota > Metazoa > Chordata > Mammalia > Rodentia > Sciuridae > Geosciurus > Geosciurus inauris. The sequence goes on along the minus strand of PVHX01011388.1, from coordinate 59,311 downwards.
AACAGATTACTAATATAATGAACAATATTATAATCTCAGCTAAAAATCCTCAAATTTAGCTAGTTTATTTTATGAGAGGAAAATCACAAATTCAAAATTAAATTATATTTTCTTGAACAAAATTACAAAAAAATGACATCTTGTCCATTTAAGGGTTAACAGAGTCTGAACAAGAAGTAAACTCAACAAATGTGATGCGGCAATGGTTCATCACCTAAACCATGTAATTACCACAAGTGATTTCACACTAACCAACAGGGTTCACTTATGTTTTCTGCTTTTCCTCCCAATTTTTTGTACCTTCCCTGGGAATAATCTATACACGAAGACTTTTTACATAAAAAAGTTAATCAGAAAAAATGCATTTATGTGTACATATATGTAGTTATTACTTACATACGTATGTAATTCAGATAACTGTAATAATGAAAACAACAATTTCCAAAGATGAGAATGTAGTTCATATTTATTTTTCAGTGTTGCTTACCCAAATGTGAGTTAAAAACTTTTTTTTTTTAAATGTTGCTGGGGATTGAACCCAGGGTCTCGCATATGGTACGTAGGCAAGCACTCTACCACTGAGTTACATCCTAGCCCTAAAAGTATTTCCTTTCACTAAGAAATTCTGAACTCAGTAATACTTATTGGTTATTTTTTCCCTATAAATACAGTCCCCAAAAGTATATCGTGATAAACTGTATGCTCTCCAAAAGAAAAAACTAGCACTACCACCCAAATGACACTACAAAGAACAATGAGTTTGGAAAAAGAATTTTAGATGGAAAAAAAGGGAAAGGGAGAAAAATAAAGGAACATCATCTGACAGGCCTTAAAAAAACAACACAAAAAAATCAGCCTGCTCTAGGAAATACATCTAAACTGAAAACTATATAATCTTTTTTTTTTTTTTTTTTGGTACTGGAGATTGAACTCAGGGGCACTCAACCACTGAGCCACATCCCCAGCCCCATTTTGTGTTTTATGTAGAGACAGGGTCTCACTGAGTTGCTTAGCGCCTCGCCATTGCTCAGGCTGGCTTTGAACTCGGGATTCTCCTGTCTCAGCCTCCCTAAGTGCTGAGATTACAGGCTTGTGCCAACACGTCCAGCTTGAAAAACTACGTAATCTATTGGGTCTCTCAAACATAAAAAAAACTCTTCAAGTTGTCTTAAATGTCATCCAAAAAAGTATGTATAGTTCCTATTCAAAAAAATATTTCAGAATAGCTACTAAAACCGAAATAGCTTAATTAAAATTAGTAATTCAGTGTATCAATTCTTAAAATTGACTAGACCTTATTATACCTTTTCATGAAGCAGCCAAAGCATTCTAAAACAACATACCAATTTAAGATAATTCCACCTTCAAATTCTCATACTGGTGTAGCTACTTCCCTCCCCTCACTGTGAACACCCTTTGACCATCATTTTTTTATTATAAAGGGTTCCTTTTTCTGTCTTTCAAGTACAAGAAACTAACTACTTTTGGAAGCCATGAATGGAAGGTGTTAAGTTTTTGAATGAAATCACGGATGGAAGGGGCCAAGTTTTTAACTCCCTTAGCCTGATTTCCTCCTGAAACCTAAAACATGACGGTGTTTCTTATGCAACAAGAACCACTACTCAATGAATGTTAAGGTTCAGAAAATCCTTGGCATTCAAACAGGTCCCGAGATCTAGGTTCAGGATCTCTAAATTCCCAAACGTTACTATAGTATATAATCTCTTCCTTTTATTTCATCATTTGTAAAATATCCTCTCAGAGTTGTTATGAACATTAAAGACAATTGCATATTAAACGGAGACAAAGCCAAATTGAAAAGCTAGGCTGCAAGTCAAGGGCACTCATTAGCTATTTTACTCCTGAACACCAGCCTCAGAACAACACAATTCAACCCCTCCCTCAAGAAATCTACACAATTCTACAGGCCATGTATTTCTGGAGTAACTCAGCAAGAATGGTCACTTTAAGGTACAAAGGTCCACTGTCATTTCTCTATTATACCAACAAATCAGCTCACTGGGAAGATGTTTCAAAAGTGACATGTTTAAAAAAAAATTAAATAATAAGGTTTTTCTAAGGTATTCAGTAGTCTAATGTTTATACACAAAACAAAGCAGTTCAGTTTAGTAACTTATAAATGAGTTATGACAACCTTAAATAGCTCAAAGTCACTTGGGTTTTAAGTAATATTTTAAAGGCAAGAATTAGAGAATGTTGTGTATTACTAATACACAAAAATATACTTTTTTAGCCAGTCAATGTTAAGCAGAGAAGCTGACTAAACATGAAAATCAATCTGAATCTTAGTACCATTCCTAGATAATTTTAAATTTAGTTTACCAAGCTCCATGTGCTCATCACAGGAGTTATAGCCAGGTGAAGATGGCAAATTCTCTTTACACTGTAGCAACTCCAATGAGTCATTCATTCCTGAAGCTCTCTTGTCCATCACGAGCAGGAGTTTCTGTACTGCATTAGGCATCTGATTTGTCTTCACTTCCCACACCATGTTACGGTGCTCCGACTTAAAAATAAGAAAAAATGATCAAGTTATGTGATTTGGATATCACATAAGTATATGATCAAGGACATCATTACATTACATTATTAACTTAATCACACATTGCCACTTATACCTTCCTTAATTCCTCTGGACCATGACAATTCCCTATAGTGGCCTACAACTGTGTATGCTGTACTAAATTACACCTAATTCCTAAAGGATTAACATCTTGAATTTATGAAAACTTTTAGTTCTAAATAACAGCAGTTATACATATTTATTTCTTTAAGCTTATAACTTTCAGGTGCAAATATTAAGACTAATGAAACTTTTCTTTTTCACATGTACCTTGAATAGAATTTAACAAACTTTCCTAAGTTAAAAAAGACTGGGGAAATATTCTAATTTTTTTCTTTTCTTAAAGATTATTCCACTATATTTATCAACTGTGTTCAATATTCTCTTTCCTCATATTCTGAAAGTGAACAACTTCAGCACTCTTAAAGAAAATTACAATCTCTAAAGAATATTTAAAAGTTTACTTAAATGGCCATACTACACTTCTCATAAAAATAAAAATGCTCTTAATTTTCTTAATGAGGATTTGGGATCTAGCCATAATAAAAAGATACCTGTGATTCTGAATAGGCTATTATTTTTAGAAAGCTGAATAATAATCATAGTAAATTTGGCTAAATAACCAGAAAAACTACCTTCAAATCAAGCCTACAACTCATCACAAAGAAGAGAATAATATAGGCTAATACACTTAATATCTGAGCAAAGTCCACTGAAAGTGTTATGAAGGGAGAATGTGATTATACATTTTACACTGGTCTTTGGATAATAATCAATTAGCTACTTAATATGAGTGACAACAGCAGGAAGATTTCTTGATTCCTCAGGTTATACTCCAAATTTCATTAAAAAAATTTAAGTTCCAATAGGCTAGTAAGAAATACACAATGGGCTGGGGTGTAGCTCAGTTGCAGAGTGCCTGCCTAGAATGTATGAGACCACTCTCCCCCGCTGCCCCCCGCTAAAAAAAATAATCCCTACTTTTTCAACAATACATAGTTTTTCCTCAAAACACAACAATAAAATACACTGCTATTCAAAGTCACTAATAGTTAAAAAGTAAACTATCCTAGTCCAGTCTGTTCAAAAATGCAAAGATCTTCAATACTTAGTATTTATACCATAGCTTTCTAGGCCATGATGTAATCACCAACACTGAGATCTTTTTCTACAAACACCTTTTCATGACCATGTTGATTATGAAATGTTTTCCTGACTATAAAATACACAATATCACTGTAAAAATCTGAAGAAAAAAAAAAAAAGAAATACAACGATAACTTCTAACCCCACCAGATTTAGATACTCTTAACATTTTGGTTATCATGCACACATACCCATACTCCTTTCATACTTCATATTCGAGTTGGTAACTTTTATTAAGATAAATTCATAAACTTTTTCCTGTGTCATTATGAAAAGATCTAGAAGTTAAATAGTATACCTAGTGAGGATGTACCAAAATTCACTTATCTCTCCTACTGCTGACCATGTTACTCCCAGTTTTCTTTCTTCTAAATAATACTGTATTTCCTAGATACAAATTAGTAAGTGGATGGTGATCAAACATCTTAAGGTTCTTTTTTTTAAAATGCTATATTTTATTTGTTATAATTATTTTATTTCATTTTGATTAACATGTATTAATTGTACATATTAAAGGTTTTCAGTATATTAGTATGATATTTCAATACATGCATGCAACAAATACTGATCAATTCCAACCTCCCCTTATTTAACATTCCTGAATTACACACATCCTTCCCACTGTTTGATTATCACTATTGTACATTTCGTTTGACAGTTTTTAGCTTCAACATATATAAAGAACTTATGGTACTTGTATGTCTGGCATATTTTGCTACATAATGTACTCCAGATCCATCCACCTGCTGCAAATGATGGCATTTCATTCTTTATGGCTGAATACTATTCCACTGTGTATATATATCACATTTTCTTTATCCACCCAATAGTTGATGGACACACAGGCTGATCACCTGTTAGATATCATGGATAGTGCCATAATAAACATATGCATACATGTATCTCTAACATACAAAGCTCAACTGAATATTTTTGTTGTTTCTAACATTCTATTTTGTATGCTTTCTATCTGTACCCTTCAAAAATGACGTTTAAATTCAGATGATAGGGGGTATTATTATACTATGGTTTTTGTTTGTTTTGTTTTCCTTTCACACTACAGGTCCTTAACGTCCTAAATACAACAGTATTTGAAATGGTTAATAGTAAACAACTAGACAGCTATTCAGTTTCAGCAGCTTCTTTCCTGGGAAATATGACAAGTCATCCAACACATCTCAGTACCAATCATGTATCATGCCATTACTTCAAGCAAATAACATTTTGTCTACCTAAATGATGTTTAAGGCATTTAAAAGAAATGACTTTTCTCCAAGTTAGTACAATGTACTGATTAACCAGTCTTAAAGTATAGTTATAGCAAACCTGCTGAGGTACAGTAATTTCCTACAAAATGGATGGCTAGAGGAAATGTGATTTTTCAAGTTCCAAATCCTATTCTGAGCTTCTACCTAATCTTTAAATAAAAAAAAAAGAAGTGAATTAAGTTTAACAGTGATTCTCAATTCAACCCTTGCAGCACAAAGAATTACGAATGCTTTAAACAAATGATACCCAAGCCCCATCCCCAGAGAAAATGGTTTGGTCTGAGGTCCAACCCATGCACTAGTTTTGTTTGCTTTCAAAGGAATCCCAAGTGTAATGTGTTAACTACTGGGCTAAAAATAATTGCTAAAATCCTTTTCATTAAGAAAAATGTCCATTTATTTAATACACATTATATATATAAGGCACATTAATTGTAATGTTAGATCTCAATGGTCATAAATGAAGATTCTCAAGGAATCTATGCATCGGTGGAAAAATACAGGCAAATGATTACCTTTCTACAGAGCAGGGGTTTACTTATGAATGGAAAAAAAGAGCAAAGGTGATTTCCCAATGAGAAAAAAAAAAAAAAAACATATTAAGCTCAAAGAGCTGGTCAAGTACTGGGTAAGACCAGAAATATGCAGAATCTAGTATCACCAGTAAGTGGGATGGCCTTATGTGTCATGTGGCTATAGACATTAAGCTCATAAAGTTATTAAGTGGAAAGGTAGACTAAGATGTGAATCTCTGATCTTAGTTTAGAAAAAATGAATTTTCTTTTTTCCTTCTTTTTTACCCCTAAGACAAGAATAAAAACTCTGAAATCAAGCTAAGTTGATTTTCCACTTCCTAGCTATGCGCCCTTAATTTAAGATCTTCACGCATTTTTATAAAATGGAAATAATATTTACCTCATACATTATTATAAAAACTCAGTGAGAAGGTAAAATGTTTAGAACACAAAGCAAATGTAATGTGGCTAGTATTGTTATCAATTATGAGACAATGGAGACCCACTGAAGATTTTTGGAATGGGTTCTGACATGATCAGAACTACACTTGAAACATTCTTTTTTGAATATATGCAAAATCATACTAAAACATTATATGAGTATGTAGGAATACCTATAATATATACAAGGGAGGGTATAGTTAAGAAAAAGAACACTCACATTCTCAATTTCTACGTAAGCCACCTGCCTCCAGCTTCTTTTGCAAGAATTCTCATAAAAGAAAAGGTAATTGGTAGTATCAACGCAGATTCCTTATTTAGTAACTCCTAAGACAAGAGAGGAACTAGTCATTCCGTGTGAGTTAGCAACTAATATTAACAGTTCAGATAGCACAGAGACAACTCTGCATAGAAATCTATGCAACATCTTAAATACATAGGACATAATTAAACCTATCTTGACTCAAAAACCTTAAGAAAAACTGTACCATGCTTTATATACAGATGTGAGCTGTGTAAGGCAACCCCAGCTGAAATCTTAAAGTTGAAAATTTTCCCATTTTTTCACCTTTGTTATGAAATTCAGAGGCTGTACTACACATCTCTCTCTCTCCAGAGTTATCCTTTGTGTATGAATAGTACTGTTCCTAGGATCCACAGAATAGATGTAATCTGTCTTGTCTTCCCCCACCCTCTGCAGAACTCTTTGGTTTTCTCATTCTTCCCAGCTAGATTGTTTTTTCCTTCCCCATCAGCAGGTTCACCAATCATAATTTACAGTACACTAACAGCTCCTTGTAACTTTATCATTTCTTCGGCACCTTGTCTTAGTTATCTACCACCATCCCAACACTCCTTGAATGAAGTTGGAAAAAAGTATTTTAATTTCAAAACACAGCTACCTACAAATAACAAAAGGGATAAAATATTTATTGAACTTAAGTTCTATGAATTTGCACTTCTCCCTGCTCAAAGTGATCAAAATTTGGTATTCAGATAGCTGAGGGTTTTGCTACTACAGACCTACTACACCCTAAAAGAAAGCCTAGACTTAAAGACAGAGACCTGAATTTCATTCTTGCTGGCTGTGGACCTGGGGCAGGTAACTTAACCTCAGCTTCACAGTACCTCTACTTATCTCACAAGGCTACTGTAGAATTAAACACATGAAAACAAAATATAAAAACCATATACAAATGTAAGCTGTCTCACTCATTTCTGTCAAACTATTTTCCCCTGTCAAACTATTTTTGGGGAAAGAAAACAAGGACTCTGACTTGGGAAAGGAATATGGAAGAAGTCCTTATTCAAAAATACTCCCCCACATACATTACACCAATTAGACATTCATTTTGAAAAACAAGTTCCTCTTTCAAATATCTCCTGGTAGAGCTAACTCTATTGTTCATTCATGTTTTTGTATTCTGCTTTGGGATTAAAAGATTCCACACAGCTTGCCTTGTACTTCAGTTAACTCTGCAAGTGTCACTTCTTCAATAGATCAGTGATTTTCAAAGTAAAGAGTAAAATTCTCCTATAGTTATCTTTTTAAAGGTCATGTTCAATATTTCAAATTTTATTGGATAGGGGCTAGGGAGCCCTATTGCTTTTGGTGTGCAAATTTTCAGAAACAAATATCCACAAAGTCTTACAAAGGAGAGGAAGACTAGAAATAGCTAAGTCGATGAATGAAAAAGGGAAACAAGGTTTTACAAATGCTTACCTACCTATAGAGTATTTTCACGTATTTGTGAAATTATACTTATGAAAAAATGAATTTAAAATTCAAAATAGCTCTGTGAACAATGTATTATTATGGAGGAGGAAAACAGGACTCTGACCATTGAATGGGACCATTTGCTTTTTGGAGAACCAAGGGTAAAAAGACAAAAGATACATAGATCAACATAGGTTAGACCCCTGCTTTTGAAGTGCCTGTTCTTCCTGAATCCTTACCTTTCCATGATTATGCTATGATCTTCTATATGCTCTTCTCTAATCCTGAAGACTTTCATACCTAGTCTAGACTATTTGCTCAAATTGTTTTGAAAGAGGGAGGGAAAAGAAGGCAATGTGCAATTAATACACATCTCTTACAGGAGGAATTAAGGTATTTAGAATGGATTACAAACCACAACATGACAGCAAACAAACTTACATAAACTACATCAAATGCAACTTTCTACACCAAAAGCAGTTGGGAGGCCTTAATATCGTTCTTTAATATTTTCAATGAAACTTCACTTCTTTCACAGAACCATTTCTACAACTCTCATCTGCTACTGTGTAAAAACAACAAAATCCCACAAACAGGTTTGTTTTCTATACTACTGTAGAATACCACTTAACAAATACCTTTATGGCCTTGAACATTTTAATTTCTATGTCTGAATTTTATTTTTAAAGAAACTAGACCCCATCTTCCCATCAGAATTGGCTAGACATTGCTCAATCACATCTATACAAGTTACTAGTAGTTTCATGTTTACTTAACATGAATTGTTAATATTGTTGAATGTACAGAAAACTCCTAATATCATTAAGCAGCCACCCACAAATCTGTTTAAAACAGTACTGTATGAAACTTGAAATCTAAAAATCATATTATGAAAACCTGTTTTCCTATATTTGTTATTTTCACATTACAAACTTGCGAGAAAAGCTTTTCTAAGCTACTGTCCATAACTTTCAATAATTCAATTAACCAATATTAAAACTATTTTTCTAATTTTAGAAAAAAATACTATTATGATTGGAAGCAAAAAGTAAAGACAAATCAAAATATGAAGGAATATTAATCGTCAGGCAGTTAATAAACAAGAAAAAATGTGTCCATTTTCCTGAATTTTGTAATAGGTATTTGTCAGTTTTAAATTTTTTATAATTTCTTGTCATTTATTTTCCCATTTGAATAGTCCCTTTCTTAGTTAAAACACGAAAAATATTTGGCCTTGTCTCATTGACATGGTAGTAATTTCTTTTTGATAATTTATGCCTGATACTTTCATTTAAAACAGATACAAAAGAAACCAGCTTGCAATTCACCGCAGAACAACCTTCAGGGCACAGTAGTTTATTCATTCATTGAGTCCCATGTCATATGCCTTCTTTACAGGGGCACTTGGATAGGGAGGAAAGAGTTCAAATACAGTGAAAATGATCTGATGCTATCATGTTTGAAATCTGAAAGGTTCAAACCTTAAGGCATGTAAAACTAGTGAACGCATTTAAAAATCTTGGGGAAAAGTACCCTTTTAACTAATTTATGCAGGACCTGGACAAATAAATAATGGGGAAGGGTTTTAAGTAGAAAGAAAAAAGCAATTGGGGTTATGAAACTAAGATGAAAACTACAAAGTGAAATAAAAATTTCATTCTATAATTTATTAAAGTAAAATAAAGAAGGGTCTGGGGCTGTAGCTCAGTGGCAGAGCACACGCCTAGGATGTGTGAGGCACTGGGTTTGATCCACATAAAAATAAAAACAAATAAAGGCATCCTGTCCATTTAGAACTACAAAAAAAACTGAATTAGAAGACAGAGCATTTTGCCTTAAAGTGGTTAAATCATACCTTCCTCAAAAGTATAAAGTAGCTCAAACATTTGAGTGGCTTTAATTCTTTTGAAAGTAATTCAAATTTCTTTGAAACTTGACAACCCAGCAAGAACTGGGTTTAATAGAAGAAACCGAACGGATCACCCTAACACTCCTCTTAGCAAAATAAAGCAAATGACAATGGCGGGAGGGAAAAAAAAGACCAAAACAACACAAAAGTATTTACAGGTGTTAAAATTATTATTAATCTCAAAAGGTAATTTTAATTTGAAAACCACTGTGTTGAGTCATCGTTAACTGTTATTTAGAAGAAAATAAAGAACTTCGCCGGAATTGTCGTTAAGACTCCACAACGTCTCAGTAGGTAAAAACTCCCTTTTTAAAAAGCCCCCTTCCGCTCTAGCATCAGCGGCGTCCTGAGTCAATAAACTTTACGCAGTGCCGCGCTGTCAGTACTCCTTTTGAAACCTACTGTAGCTGAAAACTCCCTACGAATGAACTCCGGAGAACGTAGAGCACACAGCACAGAGTGAAGTCCCCTAGACAGCACGCAGCGTTTAAAGCTACAAAAACCCGGCTGCCGACTTCGCCTGGATTCTTTCTTGTTTTGTTTTAATCTGCCTGCGGCAGCAGCATAAATTAAAAGGCGGAGACTAGAATCGCCTGCCAAGCCTCCTCTCTGGGTCACACAGAGCAGCGCCTCCCAGTTCACGCCAAGTCCACCCCCACCCTCTTTCGCCATTCATAGCGCTCCCCTCCCCTCCCCCCATCATGTGACCGCAGCTAGGACGCCAGGCTTGTTTTTCCCCTCCGCTCAGCCCCACGGCGCAGGCGCCTCGGAGCCCATTCATTCGAACTGCGTAACAATGAGCCCCGGGGCCCAGCGGCACCCCTAGCTTCCCAGCTCGACCTGAACCCCTCTTGGCCCAGAAGGACACGGCACTTCACCAGAGTCCTCCACCCCGGGTCTTCCCCTCACTTGTGGCCAGACTCCGACCCTCTACCAACAAGAAGGGAGTTGAAATCAAACTTTTCCTGGGCAACCCCGGTGCCGCGCCGACCCCTTACTCTGCCCAGGCCCGCCCGGTCTCGGCGCCCAGCCCGACCACCCACCACGAACCCAGCCCCAAGAGCGGGTCTTGCCCAGCCTCTGCCTAGCCCCCGCCCCGAGACCCCGAACGCCACCGCCGCGAAGCCCAGGTGAGCTCGCGGAAGACGCCAGTCCGATAGACTCGCCGCGCGCCGGCAGTAGTCTGACAGTTAACTGCCCCCACCCCGGGGACAGCCCGGGAGAAGAAGAAACGCGGACCGAGCTCGCCTAGCCGCCCGATCCCCTCGGGCTCCTGCCCCTCCCTTCCCCACCCCCCCCCCTTCCGAACTGAAAGACAACAAACCCGCCACTGAGTGCGGGCAGCCTAGTCGCGGGCCGCCCTGGCCACGACACCACCACCAGAAGCTCGTGTACCCCCTCTCAGACTGACCACGGCTTCCCCGGCGCGCGTTACTGCTCCCGTCTCCGCTCTTACTCCTCAACCGAAACTTTCCTACTTACCAAACCCGTCGCCATTACCAAGTCTTTCAAGCTTCGTCTTCCCCCTCCCCTCAACCCCCTGGGGGTTGAGCCTTCTTCAGCTCTTTCGCCTTCTTATTGGTCTGCAGTACAGCCATTCTATCTTTCCACTTTCCCATTGGGTGATACCGTGGTCCGTCTCGGAGGGCGGGCATGTATTGACTTTTGTGTTGTGTTTACTGGAGAAGACGGACTGTCAATCACTGGAGTAAGCGCTTCGGATTGGACTATTGCCGAGACTCTGAGGACCAGAGCCAAACTTTGCCCACGACGTGGATTGTGGGTTCGTAGTCTCAATCTCATTCGTTAGCTCAGAAAACTGAGGGCCGGAGGAACCGGTTGGACTACACATCCCAGAAGTATGTGCACAGCGCAGTCTTGATAGTAAACAAGAGTCATAGGGACACGTGTATCAGCTCGTTTGTTTTGGTGTCTGAGACAAAAGGGAGGGGGCGGAGGAAGGGAGTGTTTTAAAGCTTGGGCCTCTTTTCCTAGGGGCCTCTTCCTCTAGCGCTCGGAGAAACCCCAGCCTTTCGCAGCACCCAGTCCAGGCCATAAGTAGCCAGAGTTACTCGCTGCTCACAGTTTGGCAAGAGGCCAAGGTATTGTTTTAGTGCGAGGGGAAGGAGATGACTGCACTAGCGGAAGCAGGGCAGATTCAGGAGGGACGCGGTCACTCACAAATCATGGTCCCAGGCGCCGTGGGGATGATGAAGGTGATGCTGGACTGCATCCGCAGTAGAAACAACTCAATCCCTTTATCCCGAGGACAGCAACTTAAGAAGATTCGTCAATCTAGAACTTAAGGGCCAACTAAAGTGCCAGTGTTCACCTAGAACTTAAGGGCCAACTAAGTGCCAGGCATTATGAGGCGTGGGGATGGACAATGAGAGAAGTTCAATCTAGAGAATTCACAAAGCTGTTGAGAGGGGTGAACGACTACATTGAAATTGAGACAAAGCGTTGTTTTCATATTGACTTACTTGCTTGTTTTTTAAGGCCATACGGAGGGGTATGGAGTGAGTTAAACTGATTTAATTGTGAATTATTATCTGTAAGTTTCTCTACTAAGTTTTTGTTAACCATTTTTCCCTCTCCCAGAGGCTTCCAATTGATGAAAGAAAGAAAGCTGTCTTTTCACTTTGTTTCCACTAGGAGTTCCCCTTAAGTTCTAATTCTCTGACGCACCAGAGAGGAGAATGGCATCTCTGCTTTATAGTTACCTTCACTTTAAAAGAGGCTGTTCATCACAGTTGGGTGCATCTAGTCTGTAATCGGTATTTTTACTATTCTCATTACAAAGGCATTTGATTAAGCTTTTTGTCTTTGAACCTATAGCGTTCAATCATTTAAGCTATGCTTTAGATTTTATTCTTCAGATCACTAGACTGTATACTTAAAATAAGTTGAGGAAAACATACATTACTAAGAAATCTGTAAAAGCAAACTTTTGGAAATACCCTGAAATTATAGATAGTTGTTTCTTTAAAACTAACTACATTACTTTAATTTTTAAATCAACTTGAAATCCACATAACAAGCTAGAGAAATCCAAACTAGCTGGGCACCATGGCACACACCTGTAAATCCCAGCTACTCGGGAGGCTGAGGCAGGAGGTTCCCAAGTTAGAGGATAGCTTGTGCCACTTAGTCAGATCCTATCTCAATTTTTTTTTTTTAATGGGCTGGGAATGTAACTCAGAGGTAGAGTTCCTGACAAACAAAAACAAATAAATCCAAATAAACTTTTATATGTTGAATCAAGTTTCAAATTCCTTAAGGAGTCCCCATTTGAATTCTTGAAAGCATTTATAAAATATGCCCTCCCAACCATGTGATCAAAGATTTACTTTCAGTGTTCTCAAATAGCAATCAAACATTTTTCTGAAAATAATTCAGAAGAGAAGCAACAAAATGTTTAATTTGTCTCCTAAGGAAAAAGGACAGGTTTTGAACGTACATCTTTTAGAGATAGAGAAACTCAAAAAAGAATGGCCATTTTTGCTGTATTGTGTATGGTTGTATTCTCTCTCTCTCTCTCTCTCTTTTAACAATAGTTATCTTATTCCATAATTTAAAAAAATATAAATTTCAACATTTAATTTAGTGACAAAAAGAAAACCCCTGGAGTTCCCTAATCATTTTAAATTAAGTCCCGGGATATTTATCTCTAGCTCACTTCTTTCAGAAAACTAAAGATCTTTCCTCTGCAAAAATGAGATCTCAAGAACTTAAGCCACTATTTTATCCCTCCTGAGCACACACTATGAGATCTTCTTTCAGCTGAATGTTACTTTAAAAAGTTAAAATATTTGAAAATTTTAACCAAAGCCTCAGTTAGTAGTGATATTTTTTTTATTGGAGGACACCAGGATGGGAAGAATTAATTCAACTTTAGATCTAGATATTGTACATTATTATAAATAATTTTTTCTTGAATGGCACTATAAAGCTTTACCCATTCATTTTTCTAGTTCTATTTGTTGACTATTGTGCTAATTGATATGACTACAAAGACAAAAAACATTTTTGCATACTTTATCTCATGTCTAAATCTTTAAATATATGTTAAATTCAGATAGTTTAGTCACAACTTAATAAAACTGTTAGAATTCCCTATACCTTTTAGGTAAACAATTAGTTCATTAGACTTGCCTGGAAGCTAAATAACCACATTAGTACCCTATGTGTATTTAACAGGAGCATCATCATTAGTTCTTGAGTAATCAACAAAACCAGCCAATCCATAAGCCAGAACAAAGATCAAAGGACAAAACTAGTAAGATCTCCATAGAAATTTTTACATATATTAAATTATACTCTTAGACTAAAACAGATACACATACTTTTTTAAATCTGTTGTTTAGATGTTTTCATGATAAAATTAACATTAAAAATTCAGTTTCCTTAACTGAATTGTTTTAACTAAAAATTCAGATTTCTTTAGTTGAGTTTCTTTTATCTTGGCTAGTTGTAGTCATTTTATTTTATATAAATATTATATATATGTATATATGCACACAAATACACATTTTCTATGCTAAAATGCCAAAAAATGCCATCTCAAAATGTCTTTCCAGCAATTTATAAAATTACTTGTTACAAATACCAAGTTCTAATATGTTAAAGATAGTTTTTTATAAAATAGATAAATCCTACTTAGGATTTATTTCACCTCCTATTTAGAGGTGAAATTAAACAATTTGACCATATCTGGCATACCAGTAAGTACTTGGCTGGACTGAGAACTACAAGCATATGACATTTGTCTGAATATTGAGAATATCACTGTTCAAATTGCGAAAAGATAAATGAAATCACCCAACAAGTACAAAATTGGGAAATAGAGCACACATTTGATCTAAAATAGTACCCAAACTTTTTCAGTAGTACCTCAGTAGATTATCTGAACTCTCACAAATATCCTTATATATATCTTCCTATACTTGAAAATGAGTTAATTTAGTTTAAAGAGTTTAGATAAACTCAAGTTGTACTGAAATGCCTGGGAACTAATGAGTGTTGTTTTAAAACTGAGTAGTAGTACGGGTCTTATTCTTAAATTCTTTATCAACTAAAAGTTTCTGCTTTTGAACCGTAAAGCAAGACCTTTCGTAAGTGACTGACATGTGGTATCTAACTTAATAACCATTAGGAAGAGGAATCAAACATCAAGATTGTTGGGTTTCAGGTATGTTGATTCCATTGACTGAGATAGGGAATATTGAAGAGAACAGATTGGCCATCTGGGAGGAGGGAGAAAGGATGGGCTCAGTGGAAGATGTTGAGCTTGCTATGAAGGCAAGAAATTTGAATACAGGAGTCCTGTAGGCAGCTAAATATATTCATCTGAGCTTTAAGAGATCCAAGTATATAGAAAAAATTTGGATGAACTCAGGACATAGAGAAGACATTGCCCTCAAAAAGTTTTTGTCAAGTTGTCCAGTTTGGTATAAATGAAAATGTGAGTATTTAGAAAAGGCAATAAATAGTTCTACTTTATCTTCTTTCCAGTTTATAAAATCAAGCTCAAATGACATGTCTTTCATCTAAAGTTTTCTAGAATAGATAATACCTATTACCTGGCTTGTTTAACACAAACTCCCACATAATTATTTTCCACTCATGTGTATTTGGTGTCTTTTCTATGCATTTTCTCTTATTTGCTATTCAAAAGTACCTCATATTGGGGGCAATTACAACTGATGAACAATGAAGTCATAGGAATAATATGTAGTTTTCTTCCCCCATTTTAATTGGTGCATTATAGTTGTGCATAATGATGGGATTTGTTGTTACATATCCATCCATGCACATAATATAACAATATAATTTGGCCAAAATCATTCCCCAGCACCTCCTCCTCCCATAGTTTTCATCACACTGTGCTAAACTTGATATTTTTGTTTATATATGCCTCTTCCCACATTTACATATTTCATCCACCATCTGATAACATCTTTTTTTCTGGTCTATAACAAGCAATTAATAAATAGGTGCCTTCTAAACAAATTAATGAAAAGTTACAGGTAAATAAAGCAGATTAAACTTTCTAATATATAATAATGTCATATGTTGTCTTGAACATTGTTTGTTAAACACCTTCCATGTGCTTTAAGGTTTACTTCCTCCATATAGTCATTATAAAGTTGAGCATCCCTACTCTGAAACTTTGAATCCTCAATGCTCTGAAATTTGAAACTTTTTGCACATCATATTGGTACTCAAAAAGCTTCAGATTTCAAAGCATTTTGGATTTCAGATTGTTAGATTAGGGATGCTCAACAGGTTAAGCATGCAAATATTCAAAAATCCATAAAATACTGTAACCTGAAAACATTGGGTCCCAGTCATTTCAGATAAAAGATACACAACTTGTACTATCATCTGAAAACAGGTCTTATCTTTCAGCTACATTATATAAGCACTGTTCATTTTGTCCCTCACAGTGCCAGTCATGTGAAGGCAAACAAAATGTTTACTTATTATAGTTCAGCTCTTCCAAGTTACATAGCAAATCATAATGCTCTATTAATAAAATGTTGAGGTCATTCACTTTTTAAGTTGAGTTTTAAAAAGAGGTTATGAGAAAAAAATTACCAAAGATGTCCTCAAAATGAGCACCAATCTGAAAATATTTCACTTTTTAAAATGTCATTTATAAAAATAAATTTTTAAAGAAGTCATTTTGTACACATCATGAATATAGCCATTATGTAAAGAGAAGCATACTTGTATGAAGTGTCAGCCTTTGGCCTAAAAGCCGCAATGAAGTTGCAGTGTTACACAGTTGGCCCTCTTGTTGCTCAGCAAGACCTAGGTAGGTTTCCAATTAGGACAAAGATGGAAACAAAACATTACAAGTAACTTTATCCAAGATTTTGATTGGTCATAATTGCTGCTCATAAACTCATTCAAGGGTTCTACTTTATAAACTTTTGAAATTAAATAGAAAAAAAATAGTGTTTCATATCTAGGTTGTTGCAGTAAAGAGCCAAGGCTGCTTTTGTTATTTCAGAGTCCATTTCCAACTCAAACTTTCCCTTGCTCCTGGAAGAAAAGTCATTTTTTGTTTTTCCAGTCAAGAGTAAAAAATGCCCTAACATGCTATAAGGAAACAATTATAGTTGATGCTAACCAAATGCCATTTCATGTGTATACAGTTTTCAGTATCAAGTTTTATGTTTGGGAAAATGGCAAGATTCCGCTATCATTACATCAAAATGTGAGAAAACAACCTCCCCAATTGGTGGCATTTTATTTTTAAGGTATAAATAAATAATTCATATAATAGTATCATCACATTTTCCCACATATGAATGATCCGTGCTCCTTCAGGTTTTTAAAGGGATTTTTAAAAAGCATTTTTAGTTATAGATGAACACAATACCTTTATTTTGTTTATTTTTATGTGGTGCTAAGAATTGAACCCAGTGCCTCACATGTTCTAGGCAAGCGCTCTAGTTATAGCTAGAGCTATAACTCTAGCCCCTTTAAAAGGATATTTTATTTACAAACTTATGAGCATAAAAAGTTAAAAACCTACATGTATTGGTCAAATAAAATGTTTTCATCTCAAAATTTTCTTACTCTGTACTGGAAATATTATATAATTTTCTCTATGTACCAGGCTCATGATTAACATTAGTTGGGAAACAGACCAAGAATTAAAGAATTAGATAAGAAACCAAGAGATCTGAATTCTTCATGAGTTCTGCTATCAACTCACAAAATAAATTTTACTTGAAGTCACTAATTCTTCTTGGTATATAAATTTAACTGATTTAAACTCACATGGTTATTGTTGGACACACAAGTCCTCTGCAAATAATGGGTATACTTTGCTGCTTGCAGTTCATAAATCATTGCACTTTTAAGACTTTTAAATTCCTGTGAAGATGAACAACTATATAGTTTCAGTTGCTCAGCCAGTCTTGGTGCCGAAGTATTCTGGAACAGGTAAGGTGGTTTCGACTCTTATTCCAATTTCTTCCTTTTTGTCAAAATTTTTTGGTATTCAACATCAGCCTGTACCTCACACTTTTAATTTTAGAATCCAGCATTCCTTATAACTCTGAGTGTTAAATTTTTATTTAGATATTAGAATCCCCTCTTCAGCTATTTAACAAAGCCTTGGCTTACTCCAGATGTAATACCTCTAAGCTTAAGTATTAAGAATGCTGGGGGCTGGGATTGTGGCTCAGCGGTAGACTGCTTGCTTCGCATGCGTGAGGCCCTGGGTTCGATCCTCAGCACCACATACAAAGCAATAAAATAAAGACATCGTGTCCATCTACAACTAAAAAAATATTTAAAAAAAAAAAAGAATGCTGAATGTCATCTAATCCTTATAAGAAAAGTAACATTTCTTGAGAAGAGAAATATTTCAGAATTTTTAAAGATGCTTTAGAGACTCAGCATTTAATCTTATAGTTTTTAATGTCCTTGTTTCACACCCTGCTTCTTTAGAAGCATTTTTGAACACTTTAGTCTCCTAGGTGAAGTTATAATGATAACCCAAATATATTCACCTAACTTGTGTTTCAGGTAGTGTATATATATATATATACCAAACCTTAATTCATATTGATACACAGGAAATACACACAACCCTTTATATTGATTTAAAAACAAATAAGGGGAAGCACCTTTGTTCTTCAGGAAGAATTCCTAACCCCTTCTCCAGCCACACATAATGTGTCAGGAAGCTCCATCCTTGCATGAAAACTTACGCAAAGAATTCCCAATTAGTAAGGATTCTTGGATAGTGATTAAAAAATGACATCCACAAGTCAAACGAGCTGTTTTAATTAGATAATTTTACATATAAATTCTCTATGTAGCCTGATTTATTTGGTTATTCTAGCACCAAGGTTTTTGTTTTAGGTGTTTTGTTTGTTTGTTGCAGTACTGGGGATAGAACTCAAGGGTCTCACACATGCTAGGCAAGCACTCTACCACTGAGCTACATTCCTAGCCCTATTTGGTTATCCTGAAAGTCCAAATTAATTTGCAACATAACCACAGTTATTTCTCTCACATATGACCAGTAGATACAATCTTTAAACAACAAACTATTGCCATTTAAAAAAACTTTCTTGCTGAGTTATACATTGGGGCTTATCTGCATTCACATGCCAGATCTCTATCATGCTTTTCATTGCATTTATGCTGCAAGTCATATTAAGTAAAGTATGAAAAACAGAAATTCAAGTATTTTATTATAAAAGTGTGCTTTATTATAAGGAAAATTTTAATATAACCAACAATACTGAAAATAACATAACTGGCATTTATAGCCTTGGTCAAAGTTCTTTATTAAACAGGCATTTGTTTACTGTTCCATGAGTAGTTAACAATTAGCTTATGCAACAAAAGAGATAAATGGAAAAAATGAATAAAGAATACAGAATGATGAACCAGGAATTTTGTCTGTTTGCTTGTTTAACAGACATGGCTTTTAAAATAAATCTTAAATAGAAAACAAACCATCTTCATATAGCGAACTCCCTTTCCCTACAAGGTTTTGCAAAACTGTTAAAACAATATTCTAAAATGTGGCTGATGTTATAAGTTACATACTTTAACAACTTATATATACATTATCCAATTAACATTCTAACCATATTTTCATATACAAGTAGGACCATAAACATCCTCTAGTAGGACAACAATAGCCACAATAATTTTACCCATGTAGGTATATATTCTTTTGATACATGTTTCCCAAAATGTGAACAACTGGTTAGAATCAATGTCTTTAGACATTGGGTTGTAGAACCTAAAAATCATATAAGATTATATTGCTTTGGTTGTATATAATTAGGTCCATCTTACATGGCAGAATATAAGCATATCAGTGATCAATGAAAATCTGGTAAGTTTATGAGTAGACATTAACACAAATGGCAAGGCCTAATGTTATATGTGATATGGACAAAAGCTTTTTTTTGTTATATACGGTTTTGCTTTTAAAATTTTATACCTACTACTTTAGAGAGGTTTTAAGGAGAAAAAAAAAGACAAACCTCACTGGTTGCTGATCAATATGATTGCATGTTGGCAACCATCACAAGGAAGAACAGAAATGCATGGAGGCAGATATGTGCAAAGGACTGTATCATGTAGGCCAAGTGAAGAATAAAGAAATACACTGTGGGCATGTAAATAAGAATCTCAATATATTTTTGGTATAGGAGTAAGATTTTCTTTTAAGTATAAGAACTTGGGCTTTTAGAAGATAAAAGTCAGATTTAACAAGTTTAAATAGCTTTTTTAAAAAAACTTTATGACACATATCAAAATCAAACTCTTAAAGGTAAAGAATTCAGGAAGTTGCAAAATGAAGAAAGGAAACAAAGATACATGTTTGATGAGGGAAAAATGCATTAATGATTACTTCTCTTAAAAAGACTCTCTTCCCTATTATCATAATAACTAAATTGCCATTCCTTAAAACCACTGGAATATGTAGGTTACTGACATTATGCCAAAGAAGTCAAAATGTATTTTATTGCAAAAATATATAAAGTTTTTAAATTGCATATGATGTTGTATACCATTTCACCAATAGGCCAAGGCCAGCACATAACTTATCAAGCCAAAAAAACTTCAAAGTGAAAATGATTAAAACTTTACTATATAATGAGTTATAAAAAGAATGTGATGCCATGCTGCTTGCATGATTCATTGCCAAGTTCTTTCTTACATGGGCATAGTCACTAACTTAATATCAATCTGAATAAATCAAACACACTGCCTATGATAGTATCTTTTAATTATCTTCTCAAACATGGATACTTTCAATATATTACAATCATTAGAATAAAACTTTAAGTCAAATAATTTTGAGGAGTAGAAAGTCATTTTATCAATGTTTTAGTGAATTACTAATTAGAAAGTGATGTTAAAGCCTATTGACTATTAAATCACTACTATTTACCAATACATTGTAAATGTAAAAAAAGGAAAAACCTGATATCACAGAAAATGCTTGGCATCTACACAAACACATTCTCAGTGGACTAACCACTACTGTGTAATTTTGTCACTATAGGTCTTCTTGCTTCATACTTTGCTTCATGCAGTGGGTTCAACAATATCCATGTTTGTTCCAAACAGGGCAACTAATTGTTCTTCATAGGTGGCGATGTTCCTTTTCATAATTTCCATGCAAGGTCCCAGAAGCCTTTCAAATGCTTGCACATCCATGGCTAAGAAAAGGAAAAAATAAATTGAAAAATAACATTCTTAGCAAAACTGCAGAATTTCTGAGTCAATATAATATCCATTCCATTATGCTATTCCATTATATTGCAACTGTGAATAATACAAGTGTAAGTTTTAGGCAGTACTGTAAAATGAAGAAAAACCATAAAGATTAAAATTCAAAAAGGAAGCAGCCAGAGCCCTCTTGGACTACACTGTCGGATCCTTCAGCAGATAATATGCAATGCTAGGTTGGTGGGAGGTTTCTGGTCTAAACTAGGAAAAGAATAAGACAGTGTCATGGCAAGGCCTTGGAATTTTAAAAATAAATGTTGATGTTGCTACCTTAGTAATATGAACCCCCTTCAAAGGTGGCAAGGGAATACTTTCTAGTCTTTCCTGAGGGTTTACAATGCCATGTTGTGAAGACCAAAAGTTACGTTTTATAAAAGTTTTTTACTCTTATACCATTGTCTATATAATCCAAAATGGCAGCCAACATAATGCTTTTGTTTACTTCTATATATAATCCTATATCACTTTTCTTGCCTGTCTCAAGCACTTTAGACCTGAATTTTCAATATACAGATGAAAAATCTCATACTTTCTATCACAAAAATACAAATTAAAATGTCTTTTGCCTTTCGAATTTGCAAAGGTAAAAAAGGCAATGTTTATAAGAATACGGTGAATGAGTATTCTTGCAATGTTAGTAGCATGTAAGTATGTAAAAATAAAAGCAATCTATATCAAGTCATTTTTTAAAGAACACTTCTGAGAACCTTTCTAAGGAAAATTTCTGCATATGAAAAAGTCATCTATATACACACACATAAAAAAACTGGAGCTAAAAACCCATAAAATATTTACCAGAAGGGAGTGATTGAATGATTTATTATGTATATATTTACCTTACTGAATGCTAAGATTTGATGTAATTTAAAAATTCCCAAGCTATAATAGATGAACAAAGCAGTTTACAAAATTGTAAACAGAAAAAGACATGCAAACAGAAAAAGACATGCAAACAGAAAAAGACAAAAAGGAATTATAATAATAGAATACCACTGAGTGGTGATGGTGATTCTGTGATTATTAGTTTTCCCTGCATTTCTGGTATTTCTCAGATTTTCTTTAATATAGGAAAAAATTAACAGAATTTCACTCACATCACCTTTATTCTTACTAATAGCTCTGCTCTGGAAAATTGCCTGTCAGTGTCTACTTGTCTTCTCTTTCATCCAGTATATTACCTGATTAACATACTTATTTAAAGCTTTTTAAAAAGTTTCTTCTCTAAGAAGTTAATTCTGAAGAGCCCTGCAAATATTAAAAACACAGAAACCATCTATTGAAGTGTGGATAAAGAGCACAGAGAAGCTAATTACTATGGAATCAATTTTCTAAAGTGTCATCTTTGTTGCTGCCTCCTGAATTTTATTTTTCCATTATTATGGTGATTTCTCAGATATAAAATCTCAGATACATACAAATGTCTTCCAGCTGAGGATCCTTTGGTAGAAGAAAGGAATAAACAGCTGAACAAAAGAACATTGATTATGCTTTGATAAACCTAAACTTTGGCATCCCTGTGCTTGGATGAGTATATATTTTCACAAACATCCCAACTTGCCCTGCAGAACTTAATAATGAACTTTATAAAATTATTATTTTAGCTTTCTCTTTTAAGGAATATAGCATATGTTATTTCACAGGTTAGATGTAAAACTTGGCACTTGGGAGTTTTTGTTTCAATGATTAAAATTAGGTGTTATTTCATACATATACAAAAGAATAAAATACATTTGCATGTGAAAATTTTCAAAAAAAATGGCTTCCACAAACTGATTTTACAATGCAGTGCTAACTCTTATATTTTGTAGGGACCCCACAATATTTCTAAGCCAAATGATTTATACGACATGAATACATAAAATGCAGACATAATTTCAATGCCCACCATTGTGATTCCTACCTAAGCATTTGACAGTTCCAATGGCGTGTGCAGAAGCTGCTCGAGGCTTGTTAGTTACCAGGGCGAGCTCTCCAAAGTACTGTCCCCGAGAACATCGAGCGATCTCTACTGCACCATTCTCTTCCACTTCTGATTTACCCTGACAAGGAATTAAAAATATTAACTTTTGATCAGCTTATGAAAACAAAGCTATCAAAAACAAAACTATCAAAAACAAAAACACACATGCTAATACTATGTGTATTTTTAGGACAGAATATTTACCTTTCTTTTCATAGTAATTTTCACTTCTCCAGATTCTACAATGAAAAAGGAATCGGCCAAATCCCCCTATCAGAATAAAACAAAAAGAGGATGAAAATGCAAATTTGATGATTCTGAAATCATAGCCTTGAAATCAGTCTAACCCCAGTGTACAGATATTTGCCTGAAAAGTGAAACCCCGTAGGAACAGGCGATTTCATTTTCTAAATCAAGAGGTTATAATTGATAATTATATAGTAACAGTTTCGTTTGCAAAGCTATGTGAAATAAGATATTCTCTACCACAGCATTTCTGCTAACAGCCAAGAAAATACGGCAAATAAAAGGTAAGAATCTCCTCCAAATTTCAACCTGGATAATAGTGTACAGAGTTAGAAATAGCAACACTGCTGCATATCCCAGCAGCATCCCCTCACTCAGGAGGAATTTGTCAGCTCATCTTGTGCTCCTTGGGAAGTTCTAAAATGTGCACTGTGTCCTAAAGTAACAAGTGCTGGCAGGCTGACCCAAGATAACCCGGGACTCATAAAAAGCAGAAAGCACCCAAAGCACCCAGGTGCATTACAAAGCAGTTCCTATGGCTTTTATGTTTTTACTACAGTTAAGGACCATGCTGAGATGCCAGTCTACTGACAATGCACTGAGGTTTTGAAAAGACTACTAAAATTCTAAAAAGTGATGCTGTTTCTCACTACATACATGTTCTTTCTTGTTTTTATTTCTGAATCAACTGTGTCTTAATTTCCAATGACACCTTCTGAGTTAAACAGTACACTATGGAAGATAATAAGACACATTTTATTTTTCACTTAGCTTCTCAAAGTGACACTGGAGAAACAGGTATTTCAAAACTCTTCAGTTAAAGTCCAAAAAGTATCAGATTGTATCATAAAAATAAAATGTTGAATATGTATTTCTATAATAGAGTACATATATATGTTTATAAATGCTTAAGTAATTAAGTAAACCCTAAGTATAGCATATCTTTTCCTGTGTGTGTGTGTGTGTGTGTGCATGTGCACACATGAGCAAGCTGGGGATTAAATTCAAGGCCTTGTGCATGTGAAGCACACACTCTACCTGAGCTACATCCTAATTTTCAAGTGTTATGAATCATAATAGGTCTCTCAGCTGCTGTGCAAATGTGTTCCAAATGTATAGGAAATTGGTGAAATCTGAATAAAGTCGAGATCGTGCCAATGGCAATTCCCTAGTTTTGATATTGTACAATAATGATGCAAGATGCACTGGGAGAAACTAGGTGAAGAGTACATGGGACCTTTCAGCACTATTTTTGTAACTTCTTGTGAATATTTCAAAATAAACTAAAAAAGCAGCACATAAGGGGCGGAGGGTGTAGCTCAGTGGTAGAGTATGTGCTTAGCATGCATGAGGCACTGGATTCAATCCCAATCATCACAAAAAATTTTTTTAAATTAAAAGGAAGCATTTCAAAAATGCCCTATACTTTAATTACAGTTTACATAGCTGAACTTTGTCTTGTTCTCCAATTTGACTCTACTTCTTCCCAATCCCTAATTGTGTAATCTGTGCAGTGTGTATATA
This sequence comes from Geosciurus inauris, assembly GCA_004024805.1. Lineage (NCBI taxonomy): Eukaryota > Metazoa > Chordata > Mammalia > Rodentia > Sciuridae > Geosciurus > Geosciurus inauris. The sequence goes on along the minus strand of PVHX01011388.1, from coordinate 34,718 downwards.
CCCATGCACAGAGATTGAGAGATTCATTTATTTGCCTTATAAACAATGATATTCTTCCTCAGTCTTACAGACCTGGAACGTTATTTCACATTTAAAGGAAGAGACAATAATTCAGATAAAGAGCAAAATGCTGTATAGTGCAATGATACAAAAAAGCCACTTAAATCATTTGAGCAATGCTTTAAAAATGTAACTAAGAAATAAGGTAACATTGTCTATATGCTTTACCTGTGAACTTAAACTGTCTTCATAAATCCTGCTTTTTAACAGCCCCAGCTAACTGAAGTATGCAGCGCTACTGGTTCCAAGAGGGATCTTAGAAAAGCATTGGGGGTTAAAGAACGTGTTTATTTAAACATTTAGTGCTTGGAAGTCAGTACAGTTTATGGTGAGTACTACTTCTCTATGAGGTGAGTGAAAGAGAGGTTTCATTAAAACAGTATTGGATAGTTTTAGAGACTTAGAAATTTGAGTACCTTAAAGAAGAAAGATTACACTGGAGCCAAACCAGCTATGGTAGCATCAGTGCTGGTTCAGCACAGAGGGAGGGGTAACACAGAAACACAACAGATAGCTTTAGTATGGAAAAACCCGAGATCAGAAAAGCAGGCTGCCCTTAGCTGATCTAGAGGCTGCGCTGTACACTGGTGCTTGAGAAGTGCCCCATGTTTCCCAACTGGCCACAGAGAGCCATCTTGACATAGCCATGCTGAAGCTGCTGCTGCTGGACAAAGATGGCTACACTGTCCTGGCAAGCACCTTCCCTGTAACCTAGGGTTTACCTAGCGGAATGGGAGCAAAACAGGAACGGAGAGTATTTTATCCAGGGAGATTCAAGTTGAAAAGGCAAAGGGAGCACAACTAGCTTCCCCCTTTGAGTCTGTAGGCTCATGTGAACAACTGAAGCTGTCAGGAATCTGAACAGGTAGTGTGAATACACTCAAGGACTAAGCCTGGGAAGCCTGGAAAGGCTGGATTCATGGGCAACTGTGGGGGTGAAGGATTAGATTCCCCGACTCCATGAGAAGAATTCTTGAGAAGCTACCTAGATCAACTCCCAGCTGTGATCAGCAACTGCCAGGCCCTAGGGGTGTGTTGATCTAATCACTCCAGATTAGTCACCACCTAGCAAAGTCCCTGAGTCCTGATTAGACCTAAGCTAAGCTCCACCTGCAGGAACTCCACTCAGAACTCTGCAGTGGACCCACCCTGGGAGTACATTAATCTGGTCTGTACAGACAAATCTCTAGCTGACAGTACTTCCCATCCCATCCTACCTCATACTAGGGAGAAGAGAAACAGAATTATTTGAACCAGCTTCTGTCTTAAGCCAATACAAATGGCAGCTTGGTGAGCAACACAAAAAGAAGAGGTTAACAACCCCCAGCCTTGCTATCACTCACAGAACATAGATAGCCCAAGAAGAAACAGAAAGAAAGACAGGCATAGACAGTGTCCATCTGTTCTTACTGACTACTTTGACCACCTCAGTGGAAATGATTTTCATTGAGAATCTATTGTTTTGTTTAGTTTTTGTGTGTGTGTTTGATGTGTTGATTGGTTCCTGGACACATATACATATTTGTTTCCTCTTTGCTCATTTTTAGCATTTTTAAAATGTAGTTATTTTTCCTTGCCTTGTCTTTTAAGTGTTAGGGTTTTTGATTAGTATATTTTGGTTTTGTTTTGTATTGTTTTACATTGTCTATTTCTCTTGTTTCTCTCTTCTTCTAACAGCCAAATTCTATTGTTCTTTTTCATTCTTCCTTTACATCGTTATTTTTGGTTTTCTCCTTCCTTATAACAATCATATGCTACATCTCTTCTGCATTTTCTGTTCACTTTTTGAAATTATGAATTCTTTTCTACGTTCCTATCACATCTTTCTTTTCTCTAAATTAACTGTATTTTTAAAACTTTTTTTTGGTACTGAGGATTGAACTTAGGGGCACTCAACCACTGAGCCATATCCCCAGAGTTTCAGACTTATTTTGTGTTTTATTTAGAGACAGGGTCTCACTGAGTTGGTTAGTGCCTCACTTTTGCTGAGGCTGGCTTTGAATTTGTGATCCTCCTGTCTCTACCTACCAAACCACTGGGATTACAGGTATGTGCCAGAGCAGTTAGCTATTTTTACCATGTTTAAGAACTAATTGGTTTATATAACTCCTGCCCCAACAATTAATGCTGTTTTAGTTATTAGTGCTGTGTATGACATAGTTGACACCTGTTGTTTGCTTTAATGCCAGACATAGTTCATGGTTACTAATTCTGCTGTTGGCAATTGCTGACCCTATCATTTCTGGTTTTTGTGGCAATTAACATTGTAATTGTCATAGTAGGAACCAAGTATTTAGTTTAATGCTGTATATTCTTTGCATTGGTTATTGCCATTGTTTGAATTCCTCCTATTCTATGAGGTGCTGGGAACCTACAGGGACACTACAAGTTCACAGGACAGAAGCTCTGGTGCTAAACTAAACTCAACCAAAAGACACCATACCTTTCTCCACACACAAATTAATGACACTCGATCTTCAGCTATATATTAATACAAAGAATAGAAGAGACAAAAAGCCCAGACTAACAACCAGGCCCCAAGTAGAAAAGCTAGGAGCATCCATTGCTATAGCAAATTGCTATAGGAAAGAAATAACACAAAGGATGTGGACACCATACCTATAAGCATGTCTCAATCCGATCACTCTGGGACACTTTGGCAAGTGAAGACTTGTGCCCTATAGGGCTGGGATTGTGGCTCAGTGGTAGAGCACTTGCCTGTCATGTGTGAGGAATTGTGTTCAATCCACAGCACCACATAAAAATAAAATAAAGGTATTGTGTCCATCTATAACTAAAAACATTAAAAAAAAAAGACTTGTGACCTAAAAAGGTCTACACATAATGGTGGAAGAGAAAGTCCTTCCAAAAGATGCATAAAACCCAACACTTGAATACAAGACATATGAAAAAGCAAGCTAACACAGCATCCCCCGAAGTTCATAATTCACCAGCAAATCACCCCCAAAATACTGAATGAAGGAAATATCCAATAAAGAATTCAAAGCTGGGCGCGGTGGCTCAAGCCTGTAAACCCAGCACTTAGGGAGGCTGAGATAGGAGAATCGCGAGTTCAAAGCCAGCCTCAGCAATGGCAAGGCACTAAGCAATTCAGTGAGACCCTGTCTCTACATAAAACACAAAATG
>PVHX01011388.1:0-31411 GCA_004024805.1 Geosciurus inauris | reverse complement strand
AAATCTAATAGAACAGACCATGCTGAAGACAGGATCTCAGAGCTAGAAGACAAAGTGGCCAGCCTTAACTATTCAGATAGTATTAAAGAAAAAGAAAATTAACCATGATTGGTATATAAAAACTCTGAGACAACATGAAGAGACCAAATTTAAGAGTCATTGGAATTGAGGAGGAATGTAAAATATGACCTAATGAAATAGATAAACTCTTCAGGGAAATAAGAAAATTTTCTAAAACTTCAGAATGGGATGGACATCCAGACACAGGAGGCATTCAGAACCCCAAGTAGACAAGATCAAAAAAGAACCTCTCCACAACACTTTATAATTAAAATGCCTAACATACAGAACAAGAATAAAATTTTAAAAGGCTCAAGAGAAAAACATAAGTTCACATTTAGGGGCAAGCCAATTAGAATTACTTCTGATTTCTCAGCACAAACTCTACAATCCAAGAGGGCTTAAAATGATATGTTCTAAGTCCTGAAACAAAATAACTGTCAACCAAGACTGCTATATCCAGCCAAGTTATCATTCAACATTGAAGATGAAATAAAAACCTTCCAAGACAAACAGAAACTGAAAGAATTCATGACCACTTAATAGGCATTACAGAACTTACTTAAAGAAATGCTGCACACAGAAGAAATAAAAAACCTCAGAGCTCACAAAAGAATAAATCTAATTTGAAGAACAGCTAAGCAAATAAACAGGACAAAATTAAAGATTACAAATATACTAAAATGGCAGGAATTAATAAATATCTCTCTATAATAACATTGAATGTAAGTGGTCTCAACTCTCCAACTTAAAAACATAGGCTGACAAAATAGATTAAAAAGACCTAACTATATGTTGTTTGCAAGAAACAGGCAAAGACAGCTACAGGCTGAAAGTGCAAAGATGGAAATTGATATACCATGCAAATGGAACCAGAAAATATGCAGGAGTAGCTACTCTTGTATCAGACAAAGCAGATTTCACACCAAAATTAATCAGAAGAGACAAAGAAGGTCACTTCATATTGGTAAAAGGAACAATCCAACAATAACAATAATACATATTTATGCTCCAAACATGAGTGAAATCATTTACATAAAAGAGACACTACTCAAACTGAAGCTCCAGATAGACCCCAGTACAATAATTCTGGATGATTTCAACACACTTCTCTCACCATTAGATGGATCATTCAGACATAAACTCAGTAAAGACTCTTTAGACATGAAAACTATTATAAGTCAAATGGACATCTATAGACTATTTCATCCAACAGCTGAATATACTTTCTGCTCAGCAGCTCAGGGAACCTTCTCCAAAATAAACCATATTTTAGGCCATAAAGCAACTCTTAGCAAATACAAAAATTGACATAATTCCTTGCACCTTATTGGATCATAATGGAATGAATTTAGAAATGAACACAACCAAACCCTACAGAAACTATACAAACACGTGGAGATTGAACAATAGTCTTTTAAATGCTGAATGATGATAGCAGAAATTTAAAAATTCTTAGATCCAAATGAGATACAACATATTAATACAATATACCAGAACCTCTTCAACACTATGAAGGCAATTCTAAGAGGGAAGTGTATAGCTATGAGTGCTTACAAAAGAAAACCAGAAAGATCCCAAATAGACAATCTAATGATGCATCTCAAGGCCCTTGAAAAAGAAGAAAAAAAATTTTTAAACCAGTAGAAGGAATGAAATAAGACCAGAGCCAAAATCAATGAACTTGAGAATAAAAAACAATACAAAGGATCAAAGAAACAGAGTTGGTTTTTTTTTTTAAGTAATCTTATTGTTTTGAACAAGTTTTTTTTTTTTTTTAGTTATAGATGGACACAATACCTTTATTTTATTTATTTATTTATTTTTACCTGGTGCTAAGAATTGAACACAGTTACTCTCACGTGCTAGGCAAGCACTCTACCACTGAGCTACGACCCCAGCCCAAGAGTTGGTTCTTTGAAAATATAAAGATTGATAAGCCCTTAGTCAAATAAAGAAGAAGGAGGAGGAGGAAGAGGAGGAGGAGGAGGAGAAAAACCAAATTAATGAAATTAAAGATGAAAAAGGAGAAATCACCACAGATATCTTAGAAATCCAGTAGATCATTATGGACTATTTTGAAAACTTACATTCCAATAATTGGAAAACCTAGAAGAAATGGATATATTTCTAGACAAATACAATCTGCCAAAATTGAATCAGGAGAACACAGACAACCTAAACAGACAATAACTTGTAATGAGATACAAGCAGTAATAAAAATACTTTCGGCTAGGGGTGCTGGTGCATGCCTGTAATCCCAGTAACCTGGGAGGCTGAGGTAGGAAGATTGCAAGTTCAAAGCCAGCCCCAGCAATTTATCATGGCCATAAGCAACTTAGTGAGACTCTGTCTCTAAATAAAATATTTAAAAGGGCTGGGGATATGGCCCAGTAGGTGAGTGCCCCTGGGTTCAATCCCTGGTACCACACAAACACAAAAAAGTCTTCAAACAAAGAACAGCCCAGGACCAGATGGATTCTCAGCTGAATTCCACCAAATCTTTAAGGAAGAACTAATGCCAGTACTACTCAAATTATTCTATTAAATAGAAAGGGATGAGCACTTTCAAATTCATTCTATGAAGCCAGTATAACACTCATACCAAAACCAGATAAGGACACATCAGGGAAAGAAAATTACAGACCAATATTCCTGATAAACTTAGATGCAAAAAATTTAATAAGATATTAGCAAAAATTATAGCAGCTCAACTCACAATAGCTAAGCTATGGAACCAATCTAGGTGTCCTTCAACAGATAAATGGATAAAGAAAATGTGGTATATATACACAATGGAATATTACTCAGCCTTAAAGAAGAATGAAATTATGGTATGTATCAGTAAATGGATGGAGCTGGAGAATATCATACTAAGGGAAATAAGCCAATCCCCCAAAACCAATGTTTTCTCTGACATGCAGATGCTAATTCACAATGGGGTGGTAGGGGCACTAGGGAAGAATAGAGTTACTTTGGATTAAGTAAAGGGGAGTTGAGGGAGGGGAGGGGTATGGGAGTAGGAAGAACAGTAGAATGAACCTGACATTATTGCCTCTATGTACATATGACTACACAACCAGTGTGATTCTATATCATGTACAACTGGAAGAATGAGCAATTATACTCCACTTATGTATGATGTGTCAAAGTGCATTCTCCTGTCATGTATAACTAATTAGAATAAATAAAAATATATGAAAAAACATTAGCAAACTGTGTTCGAGCATATATTAATAAAATTGTACAGCATGACCAGGTTGGTTTTATTCCAGAGAAGCAAGGATGGCTTAATATATGCAAAATGATGTGTATAATTCATCACATTAACAGAATTAAGGACAAAAATCACTTAGTAAGCTTAATAGATGCAAAGAAGGCCTTAAAAACACTGAATAAAATAGCAGTAGAAGGAACCTACCTCAATATAAAGGCTATCTATGAAAAACCCAAAGCCAACCTCATAGTAAATGAGGAAAAACTGAAAGCATTTCTTTGTAATCTGGCACAAGACAAGGATGTCCACTCTCACCACTGCTATTCAATATAGTGTTATAAATTCTAGCCAGAGTAAGTAGACAAGAGAAGGAACCAAAAAAGGGGAGATAAAAATAGGAAAGGAAGAAATCAAATTATCACTGTTTGCAGATGATATGATCCTATACCTAGAAGATCCCAAAAACTCCACCAAAAGACTGCTAGAGCTAATAAAACCAATTTGGCAAAGTAGCAGGTTACAAAATCAACATACAAAAATCAATAGCTTTCTTATATGCCAACAACAAATTTGCTGAAAAAAGCAGGAAAATAATTCCATTCACAATAACCTCAATAAAAATAAAATACCTAGGAATAAGAATGCAATCAATAATAAATGCTGGAGAGAATGTGGAGAAAAAGGAATACTTTTATACTGTGGTACACCTTGAAGTCAGGTATTTCTACTATGAAAATCAGTACAGAGATTCCTCAAAACACTAGGCATGGAACCACCATATGACCCAGCTATACCACTCTTCCGTATTTATCCTAAAGAATTAAAGTCATACCACAGTGATGCATGTATACCCACGTTTATAGCAGCACAATTCACAATAGCCAAACTATGGAATCAGCCTATGTGTCCATCAACAGATGAATGGATAAAGAAAATGTGGTCTATACACACAATGGAATTTTATTCAGCCATAAATAAAAACAAAATTACGGTATTTGCAGGAAAATGGATTGAACCGGAGACCATTATGTTAAGTGAAATAAGTCAAACTCAGAAGGTTAAGGGTCATATTTTCTCTCATGTGGAAGCTAGAGAGGAAAATGGAAAACAAAGGTGGGGATGGACCTCCTATAAATCAAAGGGAGATCAATAAAGGAAAAGGGACCAAGGGGTGGGAGGCGGGGAGTTGGGGGGGCTAGGGCTAGGGAGTGACATTGGCCAAATTACATTGTTATATTGTGTATGTACGAATATGTAATAATAAATTCCATTAATATGTACAACTGTAATGCACCAATAAAAAACGTGGGGAAAAACGAACAAAGTAAAGAAAAAAAAAGAGTTAATTATATAAACAAAATATTCAAATAGCTTAATGGCTGTAGATTAAACCACTTTTAACAGGTCATTTAGTAGGAAAAATATTCATTTAATCCATCACTGCTTATTAAATATAGAGACAAAGTTTGTCAAGATTTATAAATGTATAAAAACCTTTTGGAATATTACCCTAAAGTGAATCACACTTAAAAATGCATACCTGAGCAATTATTTGTTCTCCATCATTGTACACTTTGGTGCCTATCACATCTACCACTTTCAGGCGTTCAGAAACCTATAAAGAAAAAAAGGCATTTACTAAGTAGAAAGAGACTAATTGGATAATCTTACCTATTTTACCTGTTAAAAAGTAGCATCCTAGAGGCTAAGTTAAGTGAGCAGTGTGTAGATTATATTAGCTGGTAGCATTTAAAAATAAATTTGTATTTCTAGCTTCTCTTGAGAAATCAGAAGACTCGGGGACTCTCAGCCTATATTTTCACATGGCAACAATAAAACTGTGGTGGGATAGCAGCTGTTTCTTTAGAGGGAGCACATGTTCTCTCCAGCTTGTCACCGTCCCTTCCTGGCTTGGTTTTCATCTTTATGTTACTTGCCTAGCTCTGAAGGCACTGGATTTCCATCTCTTCTACTTCTATTTAAGGAGATACGCTGCTGGAGAAGATTAGCTGTCTGTCTAACACGCATTCTGAAAGGGGGCCAAAATTCTACCAGGAACAAACTGGCCGTCCAATGTGAGAAAGGAGAAGCACCACTGTGTTGACATTTGCCATTTTATAAGACCCTGTGGGTACATACATGTGCCCCTCTTTCATTACTCTCAGAATATTTCAAAAATATGAGACTAGGATATCTAGGAAAACACTGAGCTTAACAAAGAGGTATGGAAAGTAAAGCTCATGGGTTTCTCAAAAGTTTCTACCATCAAAGATAAAAGCAGCTGATGAAAGGGATGAGGGAATGAGCCATGGGGCTGTGCAAGAGGACATTCCAGACCGATGGCAGGTGCACAGGACCTGAAGCAAGCAAAAGTCAGCATGCTGGAGGAACAGCAAGAAGCTGTGTATCTAGGGCAGGACAACGAGCATGGAGCAGCAGGAAATGGGGCCGGGGATACAGGGCTGGGCCACAGGGCCTTAGAGGCCTCTGAGGAGGGTCTTCAACAGAAGACTGTTATGATTTAGGTTTTAAAAGGAATATGCTGGCAGCTGATATAAACCAGGCAAAGGTGATGATGATTCAGACAGAATAGTGGTAAAATTGGTGGGAAATAGATACTGGATAAATTCTGAAGATAGGGCTGATCAGGCTACTGATTTGATATAGGTGGGGAAAACAGCTGAGTTTTCTGGAAGGATGGTATTGCCATCTAGGAAGATAAGAAAGAGAAAGGAGATTGGGACATATTAGCTTTGAGATGAAAAATGGTTGGCAGTAATGTCGATTTTAGGAGGTATCAGCATACAGATAATATTTAAAGCCATGGAATTCAATATATGAACCAAAACTAAGAACAGCAGAGACCAAAGACAGAGGCCTGGAAAGCTAATTATAAAAAAGAAGAAGAGAAAATAACAACAAAGCTGACTGATAGGGAGAGGCCAGATACCTTCTGTATTTAGATAACTCTTCCCTGTAAGGTAAAACTAGTGGCTCTTATTGACATTTATATGATTATCTTAAGTCTGCTCTTAATACATATAAATATGTTAAAGGAGCCTGTTACTAATGGCTAACAAAACAAATGCAGTGATAGGTGGTAAAAGAATGAGTTATAAAAACTTAACACCATGATTTGGTCTTTTTATTTTTCTTCAAAGAAACGTTTTTGTAGAACTAATTATTCCTAGCAAAATAAACTTTTAAAGCAGAATAAAAGCATAAATACACTCACCTCCAAAGATTTAAGGAATGGCAATGACTCAATAAAGCTTTCATACATTTTTCTCTTTTTGGCATTGTTTTTCACAATTATTCTCCTGAAGGTTACCCTGTCCTAAAGACAGAATATCAAATACAAAGAAGTTAAAATGTAGGGTTTTTGAGGGGTACAGTAGTACTGGGGACTGAACCCAGGGATACTCTATCACTGAGCTACATCCCCAGCCCTTTTTTATTATAGGACCGGGCCTCGCTAACTTATTGAAGCTGGCTTCAAACCTGCAATACTCCTGCTTCAGTCTCCGAGGTCACTGGGATTACAGGCGCATGCCACCGTGCCTGGCTTAAAATGTAGATTTTATGGAGGAAAAAGTCTGAATAGTTTTTTTTTTTTTTTTGGTACCCCAAATTGAACCCAGTGGTACTCAACCACTGAGCCACATCCCCAGCCCTATTTTGTATTTTATTTAGACACAGGGTCTCACTGAGTTGCTTAGCAAGTGCCTTCTGAGCCACTGGGATCACAGGTGTTCGCTAGTGCACACGGCTGAATAAATAGTTTTATTCCCAATATAGAATAAATAATAAAGATTTCAAAATAAAACGGTAACATCATTTTAGTTTTAATTCAACTCACTTCATATTTTTATTTCTTCAGGCACAAAATTAATGTAGAACCATATAAAATATCTTCATTTTTTTAAAAAGCAGCATCAGGTTTACTTTTGTTCCTACATCTGACTAACATGTTGTGCTAGGCACCACAAGGTGGCACTATCAGACCATCATAAAAAATACATGCTAGCATGTTCTTTTCCTGTGGATGGCAACCCTAGAGGATTGCAAAATGAATTTGGACATGACTAGAATTTTTATATAAAATAAAGTTGGAAAGAAAATTGTGGAGTGTATTCTTTGTAGTAAAGTATTGTTTTGTTAAATATTTCAGTCATACACAGACAAAAAAAAATAAATAGCCTGGTCTTGATGTTCCTAATATAGACTAAAATAAAAATCATATGAAAAGCAATAGAAAAAAAAACTTTTAAACATGAAGAAATTACAAAGTAATAAGAGGTTCTGAAAAATTATATACTCAAGGTTAATTTTCATATCTACATTATGGTAGAGTTTCTTTAAATGTGAAGGCTCAGAGAAACTACATTTTCTTGAATAAGATCTAATTCTAGAGCTTATCATGTTTTATCTAATTATTATGGTATACAGTCCTGTCATTTATATTTATACCACATGATCTCAAGCATACAGAACTTAATTGATGAGCTAGGGCAATTCTTAAGGATAAAAGCTCAAAGGTGATTTTCCTAAAAAATTTTTTCTGAAATAATTTTGACAAAATACTATTTTAATTATTTTAAAAAGTCCCATAATTATACAATTTAGTGCTCATTGGTAAACAATTACAATATTTTAGTAAAATTAAAACTGAAATGTGAATAAATTATTATGCCAACATATAAAGGCTGAATTTTAAAATGTTGTAGTGTGACAGAGGAAAATTCTAGTATGTATTAAAAGTCTTTAGGTGTGATAGACTGAATGTGTGCCTAAAATTCATAATCCCCTTTGTAAGGATATTAAAAGGCCTTTTTTAAAAAATTCCTGGTACTGGGGATTGAACCCAGGGCCTTCTGCATTCGAGGCAAGCACTTTATCAATAGACTACATCCCTAGCCCATTAGAAGGCCTTTGGGAGGCAATTAGGTCATGACTGTGGAACCCTCATGAATGAGATTAATGCTAATAAAAGAAACCCTGGAGAACTGCCTTTCCCCTTCCATCAAATGAGGACAGTGAAAAGATGGTCATCTATAAACCAGAAAGCAGAACTTCACCAGACACCAACTCTTCCTGTGCTTTTATCTTTGACTTCCCAGCTCAAAATTTGTTTGAGCAGCCCCAACAGAGTAGGACACTAGGCAATTAAATATCCTATTTCCCAGTTTAGTTTAATGCAATGCTAATATTGTCTGTAATTTGGATTTCTCCTACTCTTAACAACTTTTGTAGAGAGAGAAGATTTTACAAGATAAATCACAAAAATACTGAAGTCATTTCCAAGCCAAACTCTGCATTAGAATCAGCTGTAGTGATTCCTGAGTTCCTGGTTTTTAATGATTTGAAGTCCATGCAGGTTGGCTCCCCAAATGATTCTAACACATAATCAGGCTTGGGAAGCAGATACAACACTATATTGTGGACAGAACTTACTGAAAACAGAGAAGACCCAAAATATTTCAGCAATTTAGAAATTAATCACGAGTTATAGCTCTTAGGAAGAACTTTCCACTAATGGCCCACCTCCTCCCACCCACCATGATATATAAAGTCCAGAAAGTTCAATCTCAAATGCTCTCAACCTAGTCATTTCAATTATCTCCTCTCTAGATCACCAGCATAGTCATGTAGATCCGTCCATCTCTCAGGCTAATAATAACCATTATTTATAGAGTCAGACTGTTCAATAAAGGACTTTGCTCTGCTTATCTTTATATCTGCATTTATATGGCAGTGCTCCAGTCTGTCAACCTTAAATTTTTCTTTTCTACTTGATTTTCCATGAAAAGGGGTTTGTTAGGGAACTTGCTCTTAAAAAGCAGGTTTGAAATATTAATTATTAAAATTTCTGAAAGTTGTTGTACTTAGGAAAGTATTCCAAGGTGATAATCACAAACTGCCCCCTTTTATGAACTTTAATAACATATAAAGGGCACCAAAAATTTCTGAAGATGTTTCTTGGAAGCTTAAATATTATACACACTGGGAAATCTTGGGCCTTTTATACCTAGTTAAGGTATCCACCAGAGATGAAAACTATCAGGATTCAAAGCAGCCAAGCTCTGTGACAGGTTTTAGTCAAAATGCAGCCACATTACAAATGCTGCATAAAATTACCTTCAGACTATGTGTGTAAGGCATATGATATATGAAATGTAAGTGAATTCCTCGTTTAGACTTGGGTCCATACCCAAGTTATCTTATTATATATATGTAAATATTCTAAAATCTGAAAAAATGTGAAATCTGAAACTTTTTTGGTCCCAAAAAAGTTCAGAGAAGGGATATTCAACCTGTACCTTGAAGTAAATTTTCCCAAATATTTTTAAGTTTTAAGTTTAGTATTTCTATAAAATTTTAAAGTCGGTTTAAAGACATTGAGTCTATAGGGCAGGGAGGGGAGACTCTTCACATAAAATAGGAGGATATTAAATATCAGGTACTTAGAAGCTGATTCTGGAAGACTGTATTTAAGATGGTGATTCTCACATTTTAATAGGCTTAAAGATCCCTTGGGAATCAGCTGCAATGCAGATTCTGACTCAGTGGGTCTGGGGTGAGATCTGCTATTTACTTTCCTCTTCAACTCCAAGGAGGGGTCAGTGCTGCCTGGTGTCAGACCTCACTTTATGTAGCACTGATTTAGGGAAATGTTTATAATACTTATAATTTTTTATAATTGTTGAGAAGAGCCCATCCTATAGTTTCGATATGCACTTATGAGATTTTTCTCTCAAATCCTCCTCTGGAAGAAGATATTGAACTAAATAGGAAACATCAACCATTTCATTTGCAAGGACTGCAGGGTTACAGTTCAACTCGGCATTTGATTCAGAAGTGGATTTGGCTGATAAAAATATCTCTTGATCCGAGAAATAAGACATTTTACATTTCTTTTTATCAGAACCAGGAAAATATGGAATTTTCCACTTGTGGCAGTGTGTTGATGCTCAAAATGTTTTGAATTTTAGAGCGTTTCAGATTTGAGATATTCAACTTGTACGATGCCCAGGTCCCACTGCTAGAGATTCCGATTAAATTTGTCTATGATGGGGTCTGGGCAAGAGGATTTTTTTTTAATTTTATTTTTTATTGGTTCTTTTTAGTTATACATGACAATAGAATTTATGTTGACATCATTATAAAAGCACAGAATATAATTTGTTCTAACTCAATCCCAAATACTTCCCCTTCCCCTTCCTTCCTCCCACCCTGTTGCCTTCTCTCTACTTACTCTTATTGATCTTTCTCCTATTTACTTAGAGGGTTTTTTTAAATTAGTATTCTATGGATGTACATGCTGGTGAGATTCACTGTGGTATATTCATATATGAACACAGGAAAGTTAGGTCAGTTTCATTCTACTGTCTTTTCCTATCCTATCCTCTTCCCTTCCCTTCATTCCCCTTTATCTACTCCACTGGTCTTTCTTCTGTCACTCATGTCCCACCTCTCCCCCCCACATCCTGGCTTATTTTGGGTTAGCTTTCATATATCAGATAAGACATTTGACCTTTGACTTCTTGGGACTGGCTTATTTCACTTAGCATGATAGTCTCCAGTTCCATCCATGTACCAGCAAATGCCATAAGGTCATTCTTCTTTATAGCTGAGTAATACTCCATTTGTGTGTGTGTGTGTATGTGTGTGTATCACATTTGTTCAAGGGAACCTAGGTTGGCTCCATAGCTTGGCTATTGTGAATTGTGCTGCTATAAACATTGATGTGGCAGTATACTATATCACTATAGTATACTGATATATATCACTATAGTATACTGATTTTAATCCTTTGGGTATATACCAAGAAGTGGGATAGCTGAGTCATATGGTGATTCCATTCCAAGTTTTTTGAGGAATCTCCAGACTGCTTTCCAGAATAGATGCACCAGTTTGCAGTGCCACCAACAATAAATGAGTGTACTCTTTTCCCCACATCCTCACCATCATTTATTGTTATTTGTATTCTTGATAATTGCCATTCTGACTGGAGTGAGATGAAATCTTAGTGTTGTTTTAATTTGCATTTCTCTAATTGCTAGAGATGTTGAACATTTTTTTACATATTTTGGGGGTCAAGGGGATTTTTTTTTACATACCCTAGGTAATTCTGATGTGTAGCCAGGTGAGAAACACAGGTACAAGTATTTTTGCTCTACATAGCTGCTCTTTTTTTAAAAAAAAAAAAGTTTTTTTAGTTGTCAATGGACTTGGATTTTATTTATTTATATGCAGTGCTGAGAATTGAACCTGGTGCCTCACACATGCTAAGCAAGTACTCTATCACTAAGCCACAACCCCAGCCCTATATAGCTGCTCTTAAATAAAAGTTATATCCAATCAATAGATCCCAAGAGAATCTGTTTCTGGTGGGGGTTTTTTTAGACTCTAAAACTCATCATAATCATCAGGAGGACTTGCTCAAATAGATTGCTGGGCCCCATCTCCACAGTTTCTGATTCATAGTTCAGAATCAATAGGTGGGGCCCTAGAATGTACATTTCTAACAAGTTCCCATGTGACACAGATGCCACCATCCAGGGAGCACACTTTGAGAACCACTGATTTATCAGATTGTAATATCTCAGAGAGCAATCTGAGAAAAAGCACTGAAGACTTCGTATGGCTGGTTATTTTTTAAGAGTGTGTAAGAAGGGAGCATTTCGAATCTGAGTGTCTTTCCTATCCCAGGGACAGCATAATAACATTCAGGTCAGACAACTGGTTTACTCACCAAACCCCACAGAGCACCAGGAGAGGTAGCAGTGATTGTAGCTGCTCTGGGCGTATTGTACATTAAGGCCAGTTCGCCGAAACTCCCACGATTATCGTAGTTACCAACACATCTTCCAACACCATCGCATTTTACATAAATATCAAATGTTCCTCTGTTGGACATATGCAAATTAGAGGTAAAAATAATTCAAGTAAAATCCCACTACAATATGACATTATTTCAGAGAAATATTGAACCCTGTACAATAAAAGTTTATTTCTGGCCTGTCTAGCCCCTCTGGTGACAAGTAATAAAAGGGCACCAATATGTTGATCAATATGTTGTAAACAGACCGTCAACTAGACTAGAGTAGGGGCCGTATATGTATATGTATGGGAAAAATGGGACTAACCAATAAAAATTTAAGAGAATAAATGATAATAATATAAGACTACAACCATGAAGTATATACATAGAAAATCACCTAAAGGAACATCTATCAAATTGACTATATTCATCTCAGACCATAGAACAGTAAAGTATTTCAGAGGTGATCCATGTACCTTAGTTTATATTTCTAAAATGAACATGTATTACTTTCTGTCATAAGAAAATGACCATTTTCTAAAAGAATACCTTATAACACATTAGTCATCCACTACTCTATAGAACTTACTAGAGGCCTTTATAATCTATAGCAGGGGTCAGCTCACAAACTGGTTGCCTGCTTTTGTAAATAGTTTTATTGGAACATAAATACGTTTGTTATTTAATGCTTGATCTATGGCTGATTTGACTACAACAGCTGCAAAGACTATGGTGGTCTCAAAAATCTACTCTCAAAAATTTACTCTCTGGCCCCTCTACACAATATGTACCTTTATTTTAGATGAACCTCCCCCTAATCTAAAGCTACAAAAGCAATAAAAATCATACTAAATGTCTGATCCTGGACTTTTATATAATTTTTCCATTCCTTTTTTCTTTGGTGATGGGAGATGGGCTACTAGCGATAGAACCCAGGGACACTTTACCACTGAGCTACATCTCCATCCCTTTTTACTTTTTATTTTGAGACAGGGTCTCACCAAGTTGCTTAGGGCCTCACCAAGTTGCTGAGGTTAGCCTCAAACTTGCGATCCTCCTGCCTCAGCCTCCTGACTCACTGAGATTATAGGCATGTGCCACTGTGTGACTGCACTACACATTATCCAGGCCCTGTACTATATACACTATCCTTCATGTGGGTGACTGTCATTCCACATACTGTACTTTATCAGAGAGAACGTGATTTCAAGACTTGCTCAAGCACCTGTGAGGACACACAAGAGGAATTCTTTGGCTTTATTTTGTTGTTTATTTGGCGGCAAAAAAATATGTATATATATATATATATATATGCTTTTAAAATTAGAAAAAGACTATGAATGATAAAGAAATGAAAGCAGAAACATAAGATAATACATATTAATGAAGAAGGAATAAGGAATAATAAGGAAGAAAGTAATGATGTTTAATATATTTCATAGAATGTCTATTTCAAGGATACTTTCTAGAATTTATTCTATGCATAATTAATTTCCAAGTGTATAGCAAACTCTTCTATTTATTTTATTTACACTTTTACATTAAAACTATTTTCTACATTTACTACTTTGAATAGGATAAAACATAAAATGTGCTGATGAGAAGTAAAACAAGCTACCAATTCCGTTGAAATCACATCAATCTGATGTCTATTAAAAAACAAAAACAAAACTATGGACTGTTTTTCACCTGGTTGGCCTCAGGTAGTGCAGAACCACAGGAAAAGCACAGAGGGCAGAAGAGAGGGCTACAGGGTCAGCTCCACATCGACCATCTGGGTAACCTAGCTCTATTACTTCTGTGAGTGTTTCATTTCTCAGTGGGTGATTAGGTATAATTGAAGAAAGAGCATACTATTGTCAAATCTAAGGCAGTTTTTATAGTAAAAAATACTCACTAAAAAAAGATTGATACCCTATCATATTTGGGTTCTCATATTCGCCTACCATTAAACACTGTTGAGTGAATTTTTAAGTTGTCCATTAATGAAAGCTGGTAATAATAACAAAAATCATGACTTTGATTTACATGTAGGATAATTGGTTTTGTTCTATTCCCAAATCCTGGCTAGTGTTTTGGCAATAGGTCACTCAGACATAGGAATGAAGGGAGGGAGAAATGACTGAAAACCTTGATTCAAAGGCATGCACGATTCATGTATAAAAGACACTACCCCCAGAGCCAAGGCTGGGAAATGAGGCCTGAGAAGACAGAAGAAAGCAAGACCTCTCAGCTGAATACAACTCTACCCAGAGAAGCAGATGTAATCCTGTTGGGATTATCAGGCTGGGAGATGATCCGTGTTCTATGTAAAACTGGAGAGCTTAGGGACACCAACTATCACATGAACACTTCACCATCACTTTACAAAAATGAAGAAATGAGGACTCAGCCCAGACTGCTCCCATTATGCTTCTGTTCTCATTTATTTCGTGTATAAGGCACACTGTTCTTTGATGATGTAAAACACAGGTTTTCTGCTATTTGATTTTCAATAGAAATAAATGTGTGCACTCTCATTTGAATAAAACAATTTCTCTAGAGTTTTTTATAAACAAATATAATAAGGCATAAATAATTTCTGGAAGTATACACAAACTTTGCACTGTACTGAATGGATATACTGAAGTAACAGGAAGAAAAGACTGGCTGTTGATTTTATGCCCTCAAAATATCTGCATTCTTATAACCATGAGGATGTTTAGCTTGTATAGCTAATAAAATAACTTTTAAAAATGTAACAACATAGATTGAATTCTACTGTGATTTATCAGGTTAGACATTGTATTTTATGTCTATTCTCACTACAATAGTCATCTAGTACACACTATTACACACTATCTTCCAAACGCAAGCAAGCAAATGAGGATGCGCACATTAATGACTAC
Source organism: Geosciurus inauris (assembly GCA_004024805.1). Lineage (NCBI taxonomy): Eukaryota > Metazoa > Chordata > Mammalia > Rodentia > Sciuridae > Geosciurus > Geosciurus inauris. The sequence continues at coordinate 16,422 of PVHX01011388.1, read as the reverse complement.
CATTTACAGATTAACAAAATATCATCAGTTCCTCTATAAACCCTGCCTCTTTTCATAATCCAGTGTGGTTTCAATGCAGGTACTGACAGCAGGTTTACTGTGCCTATTATGTAGTGAGAACAATAAAGAAGCAATAGCAACTATCATATATTGACTTGTCAGTTGTCATAAGATTCTACACAAAAGGTTCTTTAAATTTCAGTAGTGAATTAGATAAAACTTACCTATCAATTACATAGAAGTTGTCACCATCATCGCCTTGATCAATTACATGCTCCCCTTCTTTGACCAATTTTTCAAACATGGCATCTAATACTTGAGACATCTGTTCCTATTTTTTTGGAAAAAATAAGATAATATCTTTATATTTATTGAGAATGTTTTCTTAAGTAACCATAAATACCTTTATATTTCTGTGAATGATCTCAAAGAAATGGAAATATCATCATTGCCATTGTCTTGTCAGAAAAATGCATTGTATGGTTTTCTGCATTGCATACAAATAAGATGATTATATAATCAGTCTCAGATTCAGTATTTGAATAAAGTTCATTATAATTAGACTATTTCAGAATATTCGCAACTATCACTACTTTAAAATGAAAAATAAACCACCATGTATCTTGTGAAAATACAATTTTAGCGATTAAAGTGACCACGTTGGTAAAGAAGTCTTTCACAATTCTGTTAAAGACCTGTGTTTAAAACTCCCTATTAATCATCACTAGAATTTATGTCAAAATTACCCGAACACTTGATGAACTTAGATCCTCATCCTGATCCTCCTTTTGAGTTTAGCATCAAAAACAAAATAGGCCAAAATAGAAAACAAAGCTAAATATTCCATCTCTATTCTTTATCATTAAGCAACCATCTACCTCACCAGGGCAGACCCATGAGAAATATCAAACTATTACTCAACAACTACTTACACTATATAAAATTTTTATCCTGCTCAAGTATGATTAACCAGGCTTAAAGACAAACTTCAACAAATGAGAATAAACTTGGAGGTGAAAGAAATCTTTCCTCAGAACACATATAGAAACAATTCAGACCTCTGAACAGAGAGAACAAAGAGATGTGGAGAAGAACATGGTGCAACAGTAACAGAAAAGTCAGGAGCCCAGAGGCTTATGTGTTCCACCATTTCTAAGTTCTGAGCTGGTAGTCAAGTCACTCAGTGGGTACAAAAAAGATGTATCACTTACTGCCAAGGTTCAATTCAATCATTAGTATAACCAAATTAAAGACCTGATAATAGATTAGGGGTGCAAATGGAAAAGAGTTTGAAAAACTGTTTTGGATCAAGAGGATAACAAGTCACACATGATTCTCCTCCTTTTGAGTCTCCATTCACATTTTACAGGGAATGTCAAAATTTGAATCCATAACAGTATAGGGCATGGGAAGGGGCACTAGATGGGTGTGAGTTCCAGTACAAAGATGGTGAGTTAGATGGAGCTGTCCAGAGTAGCCCAGATGGGCTGCACTATGGAAGGACCAATGTCCCTAGCTCAGCACCAGAAAGCTCCAGAGTGGGAAAGCCCTGATTCTATTAGAATGAGACTGAAACACAACACTGAAAACAAGTGGAATGGTTAAAACCCCACAAAGATCAATTCATATCTTCCTTCAAAATCCCTCTACTCTGAACACAGAATGCCTAGCAGTCAAGTGCTGACCCAACTCTTCCCAGACAAGAGAACAAATTAAAAGTAGAATAGTGTGAACACTGGTGCCCTAGACCCAAGATCTTCACTTGCTGGGACTGAGGGGTTCCCTAGTGTATAACAGCTGGCTCCACAGTAGCACAGTTCACACAGAACACTGGCTGACAGGCCTGCCCTACTTACTCAGAGCTCTAAATCCGCTCTCTGTTGCCCCTCTGGCACTCTACAAGACTAAGATAAACAGCAAAAGAGCACCACATGGTATAGTTATTTCAAGAATAGTTGAGAGAATTTAGAAAGTTCTGCTTGTATACCTAGATATTATACTCATGAGATTAAAAAAAAAAACGTTGTTAAAAAAAAGACCAAAAAGTGTAGCTTGGGAATTTAAAACATGATTGCCATTCTCCCCCCTTCAAAATAGACTTTTTAGAGCAGTTTAGATTCACAGGCACATTGGGCAGATGTCCCATACATACACCCCCTGCCCATGTACCTCTCCAGGTTTCTCCCTTATCAACATCCCCCACCAGAGTGGTAATTTTTACCATTTGGTGAACCTACATTGACATATCATCATAACCCAAAGGCCACAGTCTATATTAGGGTTCACTCTTGCTGCTGTGAATTCTAAGAGATGGGACAAAAAAATGTGTAATGACACATATCCACCATTGCAGTACCACACAGGATAGTTTCATGGCCCTAAAATACTTTTTACTTCACCTACTCATCCCTTCTTCTCCCTTGACTAATGGCAAGCTGACGGTTTTACTGTCTCCATAGTTTTGCCCTTTCCAGAATGTCATATAATTGGGAGCATACAGTAGGTAGGTAGCCTTTTCAGGTTGCTTCTTTTACTCAATAATATGACACAAGTTTCCTTCATGTCTTTTCATGGCTTAATAGTGAATTTCTTTTTAATTTCTTTTTAATTGCCTGGATATACTGCAGTTTGTTTATCCATTCATCTGCTAACCAACATCTTGGTCACTTCTAAGTTTTGGTAATTATGAATAAAGCTGCTATAAACATCTACACACAGATTTTCACATCAATATTTTCAATTTCTCTGGGTAGAAACCAAGGAGTTTCTTCTGAGTTCTTCATGAAAGCAGTTTTGTAAGATTCTACCAAAGTATTTCCAAAGTGTTTATAGCATCTTGCATTCCCACTAGCAACAAATGAGAGTTGCTGTAGCTCCACATTTTCGCCAGCATTTGGTGGTATCAGTGTTTTGAATACTGGTCATTCCAATAGGTAATGGTATCTCACTGTTGCTTTAAATTGCATTTCCCTGATGACATATGAGGGGGCACATCTTTTCATATGCTCGTGCATCATCTGTTCATCATTTTTGATGACGTGACTGTTAAGGTCTTTGGTCCATTTTTCAATCAGGTTGTTTTCTTACTGTTAAATTTTAAGAGTTCTTTATATATTCTGGGACAACAATCATTTATCATATGTATTTCTTGAAAATATTTTCTCCCAGTCTGTGCTTCTCTTTTCATTTTGTTGACAGTGTCTCTTGGAGCACAGAAGTTTCTGGATTTCATCTAGCTTTTTTTTTGTACCAGGGATTGAACTCAGGGTACTCTACCACTGAGCCACATCCCCAGCCCTATTTTGTGTTTTATGTAGAGACAGGGTCTCAATGAGTTGCTTAGCACCTCGCCGTTGCTGAGGCTGGCTTTGAACTCATGATTCTCCTGTCTCGGCCTCCCTAGGTGCTGTGATTATAAGCTTGCACCACCATGCCCGGCTTCATCCAGCTTTTTAATTCTTTCATATATTGTGTCTCTAGTGTTCTATCTAAAAAAAAAGTCATCACCACTCCTAGATCATTTAGGTTTTCTCCTACACAATCATCTAGGAGTTTTATACCTTGAACATTTAGGTCTGTGATCTACTCTGAGTTTTGTTTTTTGGGTAGGTGTAAGATACGTATCTAGACTCATTTTTCTTTGCAAGTAATGTATAGCTGTTCCAGCACCAAAAACAAAACAAAAAAAACAACAAACAACAACAACAACAAAACAAAACCTATCTTTGCTCCACTATATTGCCTTTGCTCCTTTGTCAAAGATTAGTTAATGTATGCGGAGTGGTTTGGCAGCTATTTTGTTCCATTGGTCAATTTATGCATTCTTTTGCCAATATCACACTGTCTTGATTATCATAGCGCTATACTAAATCTTGAAGTCAGTATCAGTCTTCTTTGTCCTTCAATATTGTATTTGCTATTCTGGGTCTTTAATCTCTCCAGATTTATCTATTTGGGGTATAAACAGGATCAATTTGTCAATATCTATGAAATAATTTGCTGGGATTTTTACTGGAATTGTATTGGATCTATACATTGAATTGGGAAGACTTTACATCTTGACAATATTGAGTCTTCTTATCCATGAACATGAAGTATCTCTCCATTTTATTTAGTTCTTCGTATTTCTGCTATGATCAGAGTATTGTAGTTTTCCTCATGTAGATCTGATACATATTTCTGTTAAATTTATATCTTTTGTTTTGGGGGGTGTGTAAATGTAAATGCTGCTATGTTTTTAATTTCAAAATCTACTTGTTGATATACTATAAAGTGACTGACTTTTATATATTAATCTTGTATCCTACAACCTTGCTCTAATCACTATTAGCTGGGGGAGTTCTTTTGTCGATTCTTTCAGGTTTTCTGCTTGGATGATCATGTCATCTATGAACAAAGGTAGTTATATTTCTTCCTACTCAGTCAGTATGGTTTTTTTTTTTTTTTTTTTGGTACTGGGGGTTGAACTCAGGGGTACTCGACCACTGAGCCACATCCCCAGCCCTATTTTGTGTTTTATGTAGAGACAGGGTCTCACTGAGTTGCTTAGCGCCTCGCTGTTGCTGAGGCTGGCTTTGAACTCGCGATTATCCTGTCTCAGCCTCCCTAAGTGCTGGGATTACAGGCTTGAGCCACCGCGCCCGGCTAGTCAGTATGGTTTTTGTTTTGTTTTGTTTTTACTTTCTTTTCTTATTGCACTGCCTAGGGCTTCCAGTACAATGTTGAAAGGAATGGTGAGAGGGAACTATATTTTTTTATTGACATAAAATTCACATAACACAAAATTAACCATTTTAAAGTGAATGATGCAATGTCCACAAGTTATGTAACCACCATCCTTATGCAGTTCCAAAACATTTTCATTACCCCAAAAAGAAACCCTATGACCATTAAGCAGTCACTTGCCTTTTTCATGCACCCCTCTTCCCTAGAAACCACCTATCTGCTTTTTTTTTCTCCATAGATATATTTGTTCTAGATGTTTCAATATAATAGGATCATAAAATACATAACTTTTAGTCTCTAGCTTATTTCACTTAGCATCTGATGTTTTCAAAGTTCATCCACATTGTAGCATGTGTCACACTTCATTTTTTTTTCAGTCTGAATAATATATCTACAATCTGTGTATCCATTCTCTGTCAATGAACATTTAGGTTGTTTCCACCTTCGGACAATTGTGAATAGTGCTGTTATGACCATTTATGTACAAGTATTTGGTTGAACAAGTATTTGTTCTCAATTATTTTAAGCCTATATCTGCAAGTAGAATTACTAGGTCATATGACACCTCTGCATTTAACTATTTGAGGAACCACAAAGCTGTTTTCTAGCTGGATGCAGTGGCACACCTGTAATCCCAGTAACTTGGGAGGCTGAGATAGGAGTATTATAAGTTCAAGACCAGTCTCAGCAACTTAGTGAGACCTTCAGCAACTTAGTGAGACTGTCTCAAAATAAAAAAATAAAAAGGGCTTAGCTTGGGATATAATTCACTACTAAAGCACCTTTAAGTTAGATTTCCAGTACCAAAAAAAAAAATCCATTTTCCACAATAACCAAATCATTTTACTTTATCACTAACAATGTATGAGGGTTCTAATTTCTCTGTATCCTTGCCAACATTTATTATTTTTCTTTTTTTAATAACAAAGAAAAGGAGTATTTCATTACCACTATCCCAATGGGGATAAAGTGGGTAGAGTGGTATTTCATTGTGAGTGTATTTTTTGGGGAGGCGGGGGTACCAGGGATTAAACTCAGGGGCACTCAACCACTAAGCCACATCTCCAACCCTATTTTGTATTTTATTTAGAGACAGGGTCTCACTGAGTTGCTTAGCATCTTGCTTCTGCTGAGGCTGGCTTTGAACTCAAGATCCTCCTGCCTCAGCCTCCAGAGCCACTGGGATTATAGGCCAGCACCCTGCTCATTGTGGTTTTTTTGTTTTTGTTTTTTTTTAGTTGTTGATGGGCCTTTATTTCATTTATTTATATGCGGTGCTGAAAATCAAACCCAGTGCCTCACACATGCTAGGCAAGTGCTCTACCACTGAGCCACAACCATAGCCCTCATTGTAGTTTTGATTTGCATTTTCCTAATGATTAACCATGTTGAGAATCTTTCTTTGTCTTGTGGGTCATTTGTATATTTTCTTTCCAGAAACAGCTACTCAAGTGCTTTGACCATCTTTAAAGTGGATTTTGTCTTTTGGATGTTGAACTGGGTTACTTACAACTGCAAACATTTTTCTTCCATTCTGTAGACTGTCTTTTCACTTTCTTTTTGGTAATATCCTGTGATATGCAAAAATGTCACATTTCTAGAAAGTCTCATTTCTCTCTCTTTTCGTCTTCTTGCTTTTAGTATCTAAGAATCCACTGCTAAATTCAAAGTCATGAAGACTTACCCCCATGTTTTCTTCTAGAAGTTTTATAGTTATATTGCAGGTCTTTGATCCATTTTGAGTTAATTTTTCAATACGGTGTGTGCAGGAATACAACTTCGTTCTTTTGCATGTTGATAACCAGCTCCCTGGCACCATTTGTTGAAGAGACTGTTCTTTCCCCCTTGAAAGGTCTCTACCCTTTTGTTGACAATCAGCTGGCCACAAATGTGTAAGTTTATTTCTGGGCTCTCAATTCCATTTCATTATTCTAGATGTCTATCTCTATGCCAGTGCCACACTGTTTTCATTTCTGTAGCTTTGCAGTAAGCTGTTTTTTGTTTTTTGTTTTTTAGTTATAGATGGACATAATACCTTTATTTATTTTTGTTTTGTTTTTTAATTAATTTATTTATCCTGATCAGGTATATATGACAGCAGAATGCATTTGCATTCATTGTACACAAATGCAGCACAGCTGTTCATTTCTCCAGTTGTACACAGTTCTACCATATTATTTATTTATTTTTGTGTGGTGCTAAGGATTGAACCCAGTGTCTCACACATGCTAGGCAAGCGCTCTACCACGGAGCCACAACTCCAGCCCCCGTAGTAATTTCTGAAATTGGGAAATGTGAGTCCTGAAACTATCCTTTTTCAATATTGTTTCAGTTACGTTAAGCCTCCTCTATTATATATACAATTTTAATACAGTGGACAACAGCTAAACACTAATGTGTTTACAAAGCTTAGCTCTATAATGCATAAAAACTACCAGTTCAAAGTTTCATAAATAAATTAATATTAATAAATATAAATTTAGAAAGAATATATAGTCTCTATTGGCATAGATATATTCCAGTAAAGAATCTATGTCCACATATCTCTATGGAATCTGATATATTACTAAGTAAAAAAAGAATAGGCAGAACACTTGTGTAGATTTTACTGCCACCAAAATTTAAAAAAAGAATATATTTTTATATGTATTGCATAACCCTGGAAAAATGTACATAATAGTGCTAAAAGGAGTTGGCTACTGAGAAACTTGGTTGCTGGGAGACGGAGGCGGAGAGGAGATTTCCTTTCACTATCTTTTGTTCATTTTGAATATCTGTAAATTTTGTATGTATACAAATTTAAATTTCTTAATTAAAAAGCCAAAAATCTATTTAAACAGAAGATAATTCTACATCTTCATGTAGGCTAAGAAAATCTTGGAAAAATGATGATGACAGGTTTGCAGGAAACCATCCCCTCCACGGGTGCCTGTGTGAGCTCTGGCACCTATTTGCAGGCCTGCAGCCAGGGGCTGAAGATGAAGCCAGTGTGACAGTAAAACAGAGCTTTCTTGATATGGTGCTAATTGGCCCCATGGGCACCCTTTTACCCAAATGATTTCATCAACTCAGGCAACATATGGTCACTTATCAAAATTCTGAAGATTGATTAAATGGTTTACTAATGTTTTACTTTGCTTGCTATTCCAATTCTTTTAGGGCAAATATAAGAGGACGATTAGCTTTATTGATTAGTTTCCACTCTAAATGTCAATTGGGGGAAAAAGATGAAATGAATTGCTGTAGTGAATTTTTTTGGTTATTAGAATTGGCTGAATTTTAAATTATACAGCTTTTAAATGATAAAGCTCAAGAATTCAAACCTGAGCCAGGCATGGTGGCACACGCCTGTATTCCCAGCACTTTGGGAGGCTGAGATAGGAGAATCGCGAGTTCAAAGCCAGCCTCAGCAATGGCAAGGCTCTAAGCAACTCAGTGAGACCCTGTCTCTACATAAAACCCAAAATAGGGCTGGGGATGTGGCTCAGTGGCCGAGTGCCCCTGAGTTCAATCCCCGGTACAAAAAAAAAAAAAGAGAATTCATACCTGGATATATGAAAAAATAATTGTGGATAAAATACAGAAATATTATTTCTTTCACAACTTCTTTATATGACAGGTGTCTGTTCTACTCAATCAAAATGTAATCTCCCCATAATCATGCACAGAGCAAGAAGAACTTAGGAAGTATTTAATATGCACAGGCTTATCATGATGACTGACAACTGCTGTAGGAAATCCACATCTAATTCTCCTACAAAATGCAAATTCAAGACTGAACTCAGTAAAGGACTCTGACTCACTTAAGAAATAACAATTTACTCTGCATTAATGAAAGAGCCTATCATATACCATAAAAAAATTATTTCACTTAGTCTCAAATTAGAAATGTTTCAGAAGGAAAATGGCCTACTGAGTCGAGTGTTAAAATATTCATGAAAAGAATATCTTCAAAGTGATTAATAATTATAAATGCTGTGGCTCAATGTATAAATATACAGTACTCCACGGAAAAATATTCTGAAGAGCAAGACTGTCAAGCTAAACAACGATGTCAGGAAATCCAAATGAAATAGTAGATGCAAAGCCAAGATCATTCTTCTTGCTAGTTAGCAATTACTATTTCTCCTTCCTTCTTCAAGTTTTCCCAGTTCTGGACAGTTTCACAGTCATTCCAGCTAGATGCCCGCAGTCATATTAGACTTTCTTTTAGGCTCCAATTAATTCAACTACCAAGTACCAAAGTCTGTTAATAATCATATTTGTCTCACTTTGGTGGCAGTGTAGAGGATAGAGTTGAAGTGGGGAGAGTGATGAGAGACTTGGGTAACAAAGGAGTGGAGTAAGGAAGCCATGGAATGATTCAGGGAAAAGCAATGGATATGAATTAGGGAAAGGAGAAAAGGGAGAGAAAGGAGTTGTTTCACAAAATATGCAGGATTCTCTGCCAAAAACTTTAGTTGTGCGCACTGCTTACAGGATGGCATTCAAGAATGGTCCTTCATGAATAGCACCCACATCCTAGCTGCCATCACTGGATGGTATACACCTTGGGCTCTAATGGCATCACTCTCAGTACCTGACTATGGAGCAGAATCTATCACTGCCATGCTTTGTGTGTGTGTTTGCATCCCTTTTCAAATTATAGAATCCAGGAGGATAAGAAACATGTCTAAACATCTTTGTGACCAATGCTTATACAAGCATTGGAACACAGTGAGAAGTCAAAAATTGAATGGAAAGGAGCTACGTGGGTAAGTAGATTATATAAATTGTATATGTAACTCAATTAAAATGTATTTGGGTTACTGAAAATAATGTATATCATAAAAAAGTAGGAAGCTGCTTAAATTATGAGCTTCACCTAAAACCTTAATCTGCCATGTTGAAGGCTAAATTTCTTACTCCAGGTGGTAATCTGTTGAGGAAAATAAATGTTTACATTTTTATGTCCTGCATCATATCTAAAAGGAGCTGAGATAGTAGGAGAATAAATAAAGCTGATGTAGGATCTTATTTTTAAATTGATCTTTTGGAATAACTATGTAAATATGTTTGCTTCTTCCCTATAAAACATTCCATAATAATGATTCATGTTTCAGGAACTTTTTTTCCCCTGAACTAGTTTTTAAAATTTATATAGAAAGCCTTTAGCAGAGCAGTAAAAGAAGTCTTAAGAGAAGTTTGTGCTTATAAAAATAATTTTAATTAAGTAAAGATACTCCTTTCCAGACTATACTACCAAAAATCTTTAAAAATAGTTTTAAATACAACCACAACTTCACAATGCTTTAAGAGTTGAAGTGGCAAGGTAAATCAATTTAACTTAGAGGACAGAAAAGGCAGGATCCCAGAAAAAACTAGGAACTATTTCATTCATGCTGTTTATCACTTAGTGTATAGAAACCAGAATATCCCTGCTTAGTCACTTCTGAAGCATTAAATTACCAGTTCAATGAATACAAACAAAATAACATATGGTAGTACCAAAATACTGAACTTGAACATTTTCATATCTAGCTTACTAGCTTGCTACTTTGTTGCAGACCAGAAGTGTCAACATTACCTGGGAGCTTGTGAAAAATGCAGGCCTTCAGGCTTTACTCCAGACCTACTGAATCAGAATTCATTCTAACAAGATCCCTTGAGGACATATAGGTACATCAGAGTTTGAGAGGCACTGTTTTTAATGACCTCCAAAATTCTCCCATTTAAAATCCCAGTCAAAAAATAGAGAACCCTTAATGGGAGCCTACCCCTAAGTATGAAAGGAAGGACTGATTTTAGAGCTCCCTAAAATGTGCATTTGGAACCAAAGAATCAAACGCCTAATTGGTCCTTGTCTTTGAGAACATCTGATGCACAGGCTGGCTTTAATATCAGCTCAGGATGTTAACCAGGTCTTTTATTTCCTCAGCACTGACCACCACTGCTAGTTCAGTAGTGGTACAAGTAAATGTGGGGTGACAGGACCAACTCAACAAACTTGGGTAGACATAGACTTACCAGAGCTACTCTGAACAGCTGAATTCACAGTGTGAAAGTATAACAGTGCTCAATGGTTCACTGTTAATTTTTTTTTTTTTTTCTGTTACCAAGGATTGAACTCAGGGGCACTTAACCATTGAGCCACATCCCTAGCCCCTTTTTTATATTTTATTTATAGACAGAGTCTCCCTGAGTTGATTAGGTCCTTGCTAAGTTGCTGGGCCTGACTTTGAACTTCTGATCTCCTGCTTCAGCCTCCCAAGATGCTGAGATTACAGATGTGCACCACTATGCCTGGTTTCACTGTAACTTTTAACAAGACTTGAGTTAAACAATATTTAAATGTCATCATTTTATTAAAAATAATAAATCTATGAAAAATATTATTCATTAAATATGCACACTCATACAAATATAAAAGAATAACTCAAAACATTCCTATTTTAGTTCCATGTTTTCTTTTAGAAACTGATGCATGCAGAAAGCTCTGAGTAGCATATGTCTACCTAAAGAGACCGACAAGGATGGAAAAGACATAGCTTCTGCCTCAAGAAACAGACAGAAGTGACTGATGGATCTTTGGCATGCTCAGGTCAAGCCTTTCAGAGAAAATAATCTGGACTCAAAGAAAGACATAAAAACTTGTAACGTGTGGCCCTAAAAACCAGATTTTCAAAGTCACAAAATGTAATTCATGTTCCTGGATGAAAGGTATTAGAAATCAATGGAGATTTTTTTAAAAAATTATTTCAGGGTGTAAATATGACCTAGTTTTGGAGGCCATGTATGAATTCTGGGTTGGTTTGAGCCATCACAAGGCAGGGAGGTTGCTTTTCTGCAACTCCTGGGTGAAATTCCCTGGTTCAAGAAAGCCCAGGTTATGCTGATGCCCTGCCTTCCCTCATAGTCATAGGTTCAAATGCAGCCAACCTGGAGGTAGAGAGGCAGGCCTAACCTGCTAAGCTCCAGTTTTGTTGTTTCTGCCATCTTCCTGTTTCCTCAGGAAGTTCTTTATACTGAATCCCAGTGGTGTTCCCACTCATTTAAATAAAGCCCACGGACTCCATCTGGAGGAGTCAGACCCAGTCTCCATGACAGCTGGTCCCCATTGGGTCCCATTGTTGCACTTAGTCTTGTGTCTTATTTTTTAAATTTCTCATACCATTAGTATTTCTAATCTGACCCAACACCCTAGTTCAGGGAAACTGAGTGAACATCATGACAACCTAGTATAGAAGAACTGGTATGATGCAGTATCTTTCAAAAAATGTCCTTTTTAAGAAGACATCTCAAAAAAGAGCAATTCTTGATATAATAATGCTTTCTCCTCTAGGGCCTCAGTCTGAAAACCAGAAGATGCAAAGTTTGACCAAAGAAAACAAAATACAAAGTACAGAGGTAATTACAAAAGTTGACTTAGTTTTCACATTTGGAATATGGCAGGAATTCTTTCCTAAAGAACTAGATAGCAAAAATATGCACAATCTCTTATGAAGGAAGCAGAACACCTAGATCAAGAGTGTGAGGCAAAACGTAAACAGCACACTCATTCACACAGAGAGTGGGTATCCTGGAAATACCCACCCAAAGACTAGAGATTTCAAAATCCTTACAGAGAACAAAAAGTCCCCCCACTTTACATGCAAGTAAAATGTTGCTTTTAAAATATAATATGAAATTTTTCATTTGAAAATTTTAATAAAATTCCATACTATATTTTTATAAAATATTCAAATATAGTTACTATTACTGGCTGTTAGGAGAGGCCCTCCATCATGGGCCCTACGCATCCCTGCACACACCTGCTGGGTGCATTCAGAATGCAAGGTCCTGTCCTATCTTTACCTTTGTCATTTCTCAGGGTTGTATTTGTAAGAAGCAACCTGAAGGGAGAAGATGATGTCTTGCCCTAAATAGCCCAGGCCAGCTTACTCCTTGCTCTGACAGTGTGTAACACCCCACATTTAGTATTCCTCTCCTACAGCACAACCCACTGCATGGCAAGTACCCACACTGGGGCCCCTGTCATCCCTGCCATTAGTCCAGAGTGATGTGATGTTAGCTTGAAATGAGGGCAAAATTCAAGCTGCTGCACAGTTCTTGACCCCAGCCCTGAAAAAAACTCATTTCTGTTATTAAGATTTATCTTACCGGGTCCAGGTTCTTAAAAAGCAGAATGTCTTTGCAAGCTTCTTGCAATCTATTTCTTTGATCATCAGTTTTGGGATGTATAATCTAAAAGGACACCAAATTAGAAAAACAAAGACAGTGGTCAGTACAAATCGAAATCTAACAAAAATCAACAGTAATGCCAAAAGATGTTCACTCTAGGTTAGCACTGAGATTCACTTCAGATAACTAGTAACTGTCACCCACTGAGCAGGGGAAAGCAATACAGCTTGTCTCAGGGGGTGGTATACAGTCATCAATACAGCACTCCACTGTTCTTCCCAAGTGTTTTCCTGAGGTTAGCAAGTTCCTTATGTGAAGGTTCATGATTGGCTACAAAGACTCCAAAGTTCCCAACCAGCAGGCCCAAGTGCAAAAGACAAAATGTTACAATGAAAACAGAGACTGCCTTTACTCTGTTTCTGAGTTTAATACTCTTTTAGGATGTAGCACTTTCCTTTGAAGCTTGATGAATATCATTTCTAGAAGCAAATAAAGTCTTAGCTGTATGTTACATTAGATGTGGGATTTTTCAGAAGGGAAAAAGCAACAATGCGCTGCCAATCCAAGAGAGCATGTGTGTGCTCAAGAGAAAGTGGATCCAAGGAGTGCTGGTGCTGTTATTTTAGAAAAAACACGAGGAACTAGCAGCCTTACATAGTCTCACTAAACTTTTATTCCAGGAGGGCAAAGACAGCAGAACGTCCTCTGGAAGAGTGGCTCATCAACTTTCAAGTCCATTCTGACCAGCCAAAGGCTCACTAAAACAAAATACCTATTCTTTTCTATTTGTTTGTTTGCTTGCTTGCTTCCTGGCGACAGAACTCAGGGCCTTGCACATGCTAAGCAAGGGCTCTACTATTATAAGGGCCCTGTAAATACCAACCCATTTCATCTTACTAACAGACCCCATGAAGCAGGTACCAACTCGTAGGCAGGGAAATAAGCTTGCTCAAATGACTTCTCCAGCATCTCCCAGTCTATTGCTGCAGAGCTAGGACTCATCCCAAGCAGCCAATGCTTTCTGAACCAAGGATTAGCAAACTACACAGGCAGGCAAGTCTGTTTTTCTATGGCCTCTGGGTGAAGAATGGCTTTAATGACTGGGGAAAAAATTAAAGAATATTTTCCAATACATAGAAAGCATATAAAATTCAAATTCAATTCCCTATAAATAAGGTTTTAATGGAACACAAACATGCTTTCATTTATGTGTTCTCTAGCTATAACAGTGAAGTTGGGTAGCTGTAAGAGAACTTGTAACCCCCAAAGTCCAAAATATTCACTCTCTGAAAAGAGGAAATTTTTAGTAAAAACAAACAAAAAGCCTCTATAGAAAAATTCTGCCAAGTCCTGCTTTTAAGCCTCTGCTGCCTTTCAATTAGAAGAATTACAGCACAGTCAATAAATAAGGTTTACTCACATGTTTTTAAAGAGCACTGTGTATCTTGTTATGTAAGAGAAATCTGTACAAGATATTGTCATATTTGTCTAATCCATTCTCCACAAAGAGCTCAAAGTCATCTTTTAAAACTGTCCATCAGAACACCCCAGTCCCCAGCTTTAAACCTCAATGGACTCCATCGTCACATCTTTTGAGAAGTAAACCCCCATTCCTTCCTTCTCCACCTTTATCTCAGCCACTCACCCAGCCACCCCTGCCTTCACCAGGAACCTCACAGTCCTCCTAATAGTCAGCTCAAGCCAAAATGCACCACAGGCTCTGGCCAAACTCCTTCCCCATCCATCCTTCTTGTCTCAGCTCAAGGAGGCCTTCAACCACTCCAGTAAAGCAGGGCCCCTGTTTGCATTAGGGGATTTTAATTCTTACACTGTTTTATTGCCCTTTTAGCATTTCATAGTTTGTAATTATTCATTAATTTATTTGTCTGTCTGTGTCTGCAACTAGACTCTAAATTCCAACAGGGTAGGGACCTATTCATTTTTCTCACTGGTATGCTAGCACCTAGTCAGATAGGAAAAAAATACTCCAAAAGAAATCTGTGGAGTAACAGAACAAAGAAACACTCCACCTTTAAATTTGTCAGCTCTACTCTCTCAGCAGCCACATGTTAGATACATAAAATCCTTAAGTTTTCAGTTAAAGGTATTCTAACTGAAATCTGTTATTTTCCAAAATGAGTCTTCAATATTTAGATTTTCTCTGAATTCACATCAGAGGATAAATGCCTATTTATACTAGAGATTTAAGGATTTGGTAACATACAGAGTCTTAAATTTTGTATTATATAGAGAAATAACACAAAATGTACAGATTGAATGTTCTTCTAAACACAGTGTACATTTTCCTCACAGACATATTCTAATATCTGCCTAGATCTAATCAATATGAAATAATATTGAAATATTGAAATAATATTGAAATATGTAGTAATCATTCCTAATGGCAGTTTGCCTTATAGTTTCTATGACAAAAAGGTACACTTTTTAGTAACATGTTTAGAGGAGAGAATACTGAGAATAACTGAGAACCTAAAGCACCTTATCAAAATCATTGACATATAATTAATATATTGCCAAAAAATTTCAAAGGTGGGGCTGGGGTTGTGACTCAGTGATAGAGTGCTTGCTTAGCATGTGTGAGGCACTGGGTTCGATTCTCAGCACCGCATATAAATAAATAAAATAAAGATCCAGGGCTGGGGTTGTGGCTCAGTGGTAGAGCACTTGCCTAGCATATGTGAGGCAGAGTTGGATTCTCAGCACCACATATAAATAAATAAAGTCCATTGACAATTAAGAAAATATTTTTTAAAAAATAAATAAATAAAAGTCCATTGTCAAAAAAAATTTTTTTAATTTAAAGATATTATAGGGGACAAGTCTTGGAGTGAATGCCCAAACCCACAAAGACTCCCCTAGGAACGTCTCTAGGAATTGCCTATCATTATTTATTGAAGTTGTTCCTGAGTAGCCAACCTGACTTCCCAATTCTGTCCCCACTCTGACCAACACTGGGTCTATCAGAAATTCCTGAGAAATGAGAATTTTGAAAAGAGCAATACAGGAATAAAGAGAGACTAAAAGCTGGGTATCTTTCAATGACACCACTCAATTCTGATAGTCTTGCTGCTGAAAACATCTCAAAGGTGGGCTGCCTGCTAGTTATAGCTTGGCCTTTGAACTCTTTCTGAACTTGATTAAGATCTCTACACATCTTTCCAATAAGCTCTCCCAAGCATTTTCTTTTTTTATGTTCATCTCGATGTGAATGGGCTCTTCTATGCAGCCAAGGGTGTGTGTGTGTGTGTGTGTGTGTGTGTGTGTGTGTGTGTGTGTGTTACTGGGGATTGAACCCAGGAGCAAAGGCTCCTTCACTGACCTATCCATTCTCCCAGTGGGATTATAGGCAAGTTGCCATTGCACCCAGCTAGCAGAGCAAATTTTAACGGGAGAGCCTCCCCATCAAAACTGTTAGCAATTAGTTAGGGTGAACTAGCCATCACTTATATATCTCATAGGTTCAATGGAAGCTAAAATTCCTCTCAAGATCTCACAGTTTTTGAGTCAATGAGACAA
>PVHX01011387.1:0-64477 GCA_004024805.1 Geosciurus inauris | reverse complement strand
ATGGACAATGTGCAAAGTTGTACTGAAATCTTCCTGGAGGCAAAATTTGAAAAAGATTTGTTTAAAATGACAAGTAACTCACTTAGTGAGAATGTTGATTGATCTCAAATTTAACTATATTGTGATTTACAAAAAACAATTACCTCCATAGTTGTTTTGGATTTCAACATGGTCATCCCCTATCACCTTTTAAAAAAAAATAGTAGTCTTACTAAATATATGTTTTAAACTTATTTTTCAAAGCTTGCAGCTTTCCTATTAATTTTTTAACATCATTTTTAATGTGAGGTTTTACACTTTGACAAAGTATAATTTCTCTCTTTTGTAGTTGTTTTTTTCTGTAGCCTGCCAAAGAAACTCAGTGTATTCATGCATCACAAATATTTTCTTTCATGTCTTATTCCAATAATCGAATGGTTTTATTGTGCTCAATTTTACTGATACACATTGGATTAAATTTTGTCTATAGTGCAAGGTAGGAATGGAGATTCTGTATTTCTTTTCTTTTCATTTTTATCCCCTGTATGGATACCTACTTGTCTCAGAATCATTTTTGAAAAAAAAATTTCCTCTTAACTTTGAGTATGTTTCATTCCTTCCTTTGGCTAAACAACATTATTTAGTATTCCATTTTATCTCCTTTTCTCCTTTGCCATCTTTTTAGCTATAGCTCTTTGTTCTGTGTTAGGGAGGTTTACTGATTGCTCTAAAGTATGCATCTTTACATACTGGTGAATCTTTAATTCTAACAATCTGTCTCAAATAAGATCATTCTCAATTAATGTAAATGTTTTACAACACCTCGTTTGTGCTTTTGTTGAAGTATACGTTAACATCTATGTGTATTTCATAACTGGCTGTATTATTTTTGCTTTAAATGATAAATTATGACTGAGATTTTAAATGTGATAATTATCTTACCCATCTGCATGCATATTTAACCTTGCTGACTCTCTTCATTGCTTTGTGTAGCTCTGCTTCTACCCAGGATGTTTCCCCTGTAGCCTGCAGAACTTCCTTTGCAATTTTCTGGAGGACAGTTTTGCTAGTGACAATTCTCTCGGCTTTTGTTTCCCTGAAAGTGTCTTCATTTTGCTTTTTTTTCCAAATGATATTTTCAACAGATGCAAAATTCTAGGTTGGCCTTTGCCTCCTTCTTCCAATTACTTCAAGGATATAAATACATGACTTTCTGATGAGAATTCAATGGAAAACCTTATCTGTGCTTTCTTGCACTCATTGTTTCTCTTTTTTCTGACTGCTTTAAAGGTTTTTTTCCCCCCTATTAATGCTACTTTTCAGAAAGTCATTTGTGATATGCCTTAGTGTGCTTTCCTTTCTTTTTATTCTGTTTGCAATTAATTTCTGTTTGAAATTCTTTAACCGTGGGATATTTTTTAAGTTTGAGACTGTTTGACCATTACTTAATCAAATATTTATCTTTGCTTCCACTCTTGTCTTCTGTGACATGAATTATTTGTTTCTTAGGATGCGTCATATTGTCTTCCAGATTACCAAGGCTCTTTTCCCTCTATTCTCTTTTATTCTATGCTTTAGTTTGGATAGTTTCTGGTCATTTAAAATAATATTTCTTCTGCTACTGAATTTGCCATTAATCTTATTGATAATTTTTATCATATGTTTCTAATAATTTATCAGTTCTAGAAATTAGATTTTTCTTTTTTTTATAATTACCATCTTGACATAGCATCCATCTTTTACTTTAAATTGATATGTATGTGTGTGTGTGTATATATATATATATATATATATATATAGTTGGAAAATTTGTGTGTATGAATTGAATACATGTGCATATCTATAAGTATGCATACATATACACACATACACCATACAAATTTTTGTCTGCTGATTTAATCACCATTGTTATTCATTTTCTTGTTTGTAATTGTCTGCTTTTAGTCTTGATTTTGGGTCATATTTTCCTTTCCATTGAACATCTACTATTTTTGATAGAATTTTGATATGCATAGGATTTTTGGTATGCTGTTGAATGTCTAGATTTTGTAATATTCTTTTTTGGGGGGTGGACCAGGGATTGAGCTTAGGGGCACTCGATCACTGAGCCATATCCCAAGCCCTATTTTATTTTGTGTTCATATAGAGACAGGTCTCACTGTGTTGCTTAGTGCCTCACTTTTTTTTTTTTTCTTTTTCTGGTACCAGGGATTGAACTCAGGGGCACTCGACCACTGAGCCACATCCCCAGCCCTATTTTGTGTTTTATGTAGAGACAGGGTCTCATTGAGTTGCTTAGTGCCTCGCCGTTGCTGAGGCTGGCTTTGAACTCGCGATTCTCCTGTCTCAGCCTCCCTAAGTGCTGGGATTACAAGCATGAGCCACCGCGCCTGGCTTAGTGCCTCACTTTTGCGGAGGCTGGCTTTGAACTCGTGATCCTTAGCCTCCCAAGTCACAGAGATCGCAGGCATGCACCACTGCACTTGGCTTGTTATATTCTTTTAAGGAAATTGAATTTTATTTTGCCAGTGGTTAATTTACTTGGGATTAGCTTAATCCTTTTGAGGCTTTTTAATCTTCATTAGAGTAAATATAGAAAAGCCTTTATTCTAAGATGATTTTGTTCCTGAGATTTAGAGCAAGGGATTTTGAGGTTGTCTGTTGAGTGTTCTAGGTGCTTACAAAGATCTCAGCACTCTGGTTGCTAACAAGTCGACAGTTTAAACTTCTGTAGGCCTGTAACTGTTGGTTCTGTGCCCGAGGCCTAGTTTGCTGCTTCATGTGCTTCCTACCCACTGATTCCTATGAATGTACTGTTGCCAGCACCCCAGGTCAGAGGTTCTGCTGGGGTTGTAAAAGTCTATATTCAGTTACTCCACCCACATCACAATAAGATAAAATGATATATAAAGGAAAAATGAATTTAATCACAGTCCATCCAAAACTGGGAAAGCAGCTAATGGATCCTTGCTAGCCCTAGAGAAGATTTTTCAATTTAGAAAACAAAGGCCAGGAAATACACAAATGTAGATTTAGCTCAGTTGTGCTATCCAAAGAATATGTTACAATTCTTTTTTTAAAATTTTATTTTTAACCCATGCTTGTGCAAACCCAGGCTTTGGGGACAATCCCTGTTTCTGTTTTCAAAATGAGGAAACTCAAGTGCAGAAAAACAATTTATCATGAAACTGGGGCCTCTAATTTTAAAGTGGCACCTTTACCTTACCTTACCTTTTGCTTGTATACACCTATTACTATTAAGCCAGACACATGAAATTCCTATATAGCCTTTTGAAATTCTTTTCCTAAATAGTTCCCATTTTTCCTGAACTCCATCCTACAAGTTCTAGGTCCCTCTGCTTCCTTAAACTTTGATTTCCATATCTTCAGTTTAGAAGAGAACTTTATTCTCTATTTGGTTTCTCTTTCCTGACTACTTGTGTAAAAGTTTAGTAAATTTCCTCAGAGGGCAGAATGATCACAGTACTGACTTATTTGTTTCCCTTCTCTCGGTGTATGTTCTGATGCTGCCCAGGAGACAACATCTAAAAAGGGATTGCAGTTTGTTTCATATCTATACTCTGTATACTTTTCGAATTGTACATCATAGAGCCAATAGAGCAATATTACTCAGATGTAAAGTAGAATGCAAAACTTTAAAAACAACATTTTTATATCAAATTACTTTACTCCTATCACCTAACAGAGGAGACAGTATTCCATAATGGTTAATGGCTCCCAGACTGAGTTCAAATTATGCTTCTTTGTTCACTGTTTATTAGCACTGCTGCATGAACAGGCCACTTGAACTCCAGGCACCTCAATTCCTTCATTTTCTTTTAGAAGGATGATAAGATTATCTTTGACTTAGGTATTATGTATGAAATGCATACAATAGTCAATGACAGTAATCTCTTTTTAAGCATAAGATGTTATCTGATTTTTACTAAGTTACTTATTTCCTTTTCTAGGCCAACAAAATCCCCATGAATTCTCATGATTTATCATGTCCTTCCTTGTAGACAATATCCCTATTCTCTTTCCAGGGTCACACTTTGAGTTTGAGTGCTATTCTGATTTTACACGGGTTTAAATTCTCACTGAGTGATGCCCAGATGAGAGATTTGTTTCCCCAGGTAAAATTGGTTCCATCCTTGCTAAGCACAGAATTTGGGAAAATTAATTAGTTTTCTTTTCCTGGGGATAATATAAATCAATAAATCTGATGCTTCACTGATGTATTTTGTACTCAGAAAATAATTCTTTTGCATCTTCAACAGCACACTACTCGGTTCTTCAGATGAATTCATTGGAATGACATTTACCTTGAATACAAAAATTAGAAGCTTGTATTAAGTTTCAGCAGATTTATTTTCCTCTGATGTACTGCTTATAAATTAGAACTTCTCATCTTTTGCTTCAACCCACACCTTCAAGTTACTTATATATGACTAAATTTACCCTTCTGTCCCTTAATTTTCAGATGTTTATATATGCTAGATTTTAAGTGCATGGCCTCTTGAAGGTCTTTCCTCTAGAAATAAATCTTTTAGTTCCTGAAATCTTCTGCTAATTTGCATGGGAATGAGGCCTGGATATGTGCAACCACCTCTCATACTCCATTATTCCTAAAACTCCAAAAAATTACAATGTAATTAAATAAGCTCAAACATAGTAAACGTGGAATATTTAAAGACACTAACAGCATTTTAACTAAGTTTTAAAACATGCTATCGCTTTGGAAATGAAATCATTTTGATTAACTAGAGATGAGATATGTTTGAATGTACCACAGTGAATCTCATCATTGTGTACATTTGCAAGACTAGGGTCCTAATTAGAATAAGATATATTCCATGCTTATATAGTTATATCAAAATGGACTGTACTGTCATGTATGACTAAAATGAACCAATAAAAAAAGCTATGTTTAAAAACATATTTGAGCCAGGCATGGTGGCACATGTTTGTAATCCCAGCAGCTGGGGAGGCCGAGACAGAAGGATTGCGAGTTCAAAGCCTGCCTCAGCAATGGCACTGTACTAAGCAACTCAGTGAGTCCCTGTCTCTAAATAAAATAAAAAATAGGGCTGGGGATGTGGCTTAGTGGTTGAGTGCCCTTGAGTCCAATCTTTGGTACAAAAAAAAAATTTGAATTAAAATGTAGTTACAAGATATAATTCAGTCACTTATAAAGCCTCATCTGGCCAAATAATGAAGGGAATTCAGTGTATTCTGCACATTTGGGGATGGTTTATGGCAGCTATGTTACACTACAGAAAATAAAGCAAAGTTTGTAGCTCAATGAGAACACCAGAATGGGTTTTAGTTTCTTTTCACTGTAGCAAAAATTAATTACAGTCACCATAAGCAAGTAAGACTTTAATTTTCTAATAGATCCTTCTTTAGCCTTCAAAAATTGTTTGCCTTCTCTTCCAAGGACATTTCCAAGTCATGTAAAATGGCTACATTTTTTTAGTGAGAGTATTTGAAGCAAACACATGTTTTAACGGGTATAAGATTGACAAAGATCATTCCAATTGAAAATGCTTTGAACAAATTTAAAGTTCTTTATAAAATTAAAGTAGTAAGGGCTTCTGGTTCCTAATCCAACACATAAGGAATGTAGAAGCTGTCACTCCATTTCAACAGCAAACCAAATGCTAAACAAACAGCTGTCAGAAAAGTGAGGTCCCAGGGCAGATCACTGTATCAAAAATTAGAGACCGAGAGTCACAATATACCTGATTGAAAGCAGTCAACTCCACGGGATGCAACGCTGGGGTAGAAAATTAAACCTCTAATTGACAAATGGATGTAGGCCCAGTATGTAAAATTCTGACAGTTGAATCCCTGCAAGAGTACCCAGTCACGGCGGGGGGCCCACATTTTTGGAAGTTTTACCTCCAGTAGCTAAACCAAATTCTGACAGTGAATACTTTAGAAAACTGTGCTTCCAGTGGGTGATGGAAAATAAGAACCATTTTTTTAAATTAATACATAACACTTGTATATTTATGATACAATGTGATAATTCAATAGATGGATGAATATAAAATATGTAATGATCTAATCAGGGTAACTAGCATTTTCATCTCCTTAAACAATAATTTCTCTGTGCTAGGAAAATTTGGACTCCTTGCTTCTAGTTCTTTATGAAATATATAATAAATTGTAAGCAAGAGCCACCCTACTCTATCTTACAATACTAGAACATACTCCTCCTAACTGTATTGTGGTAACCATTATCAGGACTCCCTCCATCCTCCTTTCCTTACCCTGCCAAGCCTGTAATGACCACTAATCTACTCTCTGTTTTTACATTCCACATTAGAGTGAGAATATGTTATTTGCTTGTCTGTGCCTGACTTTTTACCTTTAACACAATGTCCTCCCATCCTACCCATGTTCCCACAAATGACAGGACTCCATTCTTTTTACACTACACAGTATTCCACTATGTGCATGTAGCACATTTTCTTTATCCATTCACCTTTTGATAGAAGCATTGGTTGAATCCATACCTTGGCTATGGTGAACAATGCTTTAATAAGCATACCAGTGCAAGTATCTCTTTGATACACATTTTCAATTCCTTTGGATATATCCTCAGTAGTGTGAGGGGGAAAGTAACCATTTTGAAATATGTCAGATCATTAAGAAACTATGTTACCAGGCCAGAGTCTGTTGGAGTTTTATCCAGGAGAAAAGAGGGACACTCAACTCCATTGGCTGTAGTCTTCTATGTGGAGGAAGGGAAATACCTAACTCCAGCATTCTCTGGCTGTCCTGTTCCACTAATGGTGAAACAAACAACAACAGCAAAAGCAACAAATCACCCACTGAGAAGCATTGATGAGGTCCACAGTCCAGGGGCACAGGATTAGCTGCAGAGTAACACCTAACCACAGGGCAGGAACACATCCTTCCTCCACACATTACCACCACATCACTAAAAACCTGTTTACAACAGTTCCTTTACTCAGTACTTTATGTTTACCTTTCAATAAAAATTTGCAAAGCACACTAAACACAAATCACAGTAGGTAGAGACTGAATAAGCATCAGAATCACAGTCAGACACGGCAGAAATGTTGAAATTATCACACTGCAATTAAAAACAACTACAATGAAAAAAACCTATGATTAATATGTGAAGAGATTTAATGGAAAGTGCAGACACTATGCAAGAAGAAATGCATAACTTTAGCAGAGACATTGAACTTTTAAGAAAGTGTATAAAGATACTGGAGATTAAAACACTGTAACGTAAATGAAGAACATCTTTAATGGGCTCAATATTAGACTAGATATGGCTGAGGAAAGAAACTCTGAGCTTGACAATATGACAATATAAAGTTCCTAAGCAGAAAATTCAAGAGAAAAAGAACTGAAAATGAAAAAAAAAAAAAAATCAAAGAACTATATGAGAAAACTACAAGACATTAATACACTTAATAGAAACACAAGTTAAAAATACACAAAAAGGAACAGAAGTAAATTTGAAGTAACAACTGAAAATTTTCCCAAGTTAAAGTCAGACACCAAATCACAGATCCAGAAAGCTCAGAGAAAGCATCAAATATGGTAGATGCTAACCTCTCCATTGCCCACAACCTCCCAAAAGGTAAAGAAACAACTATACCTAGGTACATAATTTCAAAATGAAAACAAACAACAAACAAAAAAAAGACAATAAAAAAAAATCCTAAAGTAAACTAGAAGCTAAAAAGTTCTTAACTATAAAAGAGCAAAGCTAAGATTTTATATCACTTCTTAGAAACCAACAAGAAGAGTGAAGTGAAACCTTGAGAGAAAAACAAAACAAAGCACCAAACTAGAGTTTTGAGCTCCGTGAAATAAGAAATGAAGGAAAGAGAATTTATCAAACGAAAATTGAGAGAATTTTCTGTCTTGCAAGGAATATTAAAAGATGTTTTTGAGAGGGAAATAAAATTATATAGTTAGTTAGAAAGTTGGATTTATATAAAAAGAAGAAGAGTATCTGATAAAAAATAAGATAAAATTTAAATATTTTTCTTATTCTTAATGATATATAATGATTTGTTCAAATAAAACAATGTATCTGAATATAAACTTACACTTTATCTATATTCATGTATACTTATGTGTAAGTAAAATGAATAATAGCCATAAAACTAGCAATGACAAGGAATAATTAGGAATATTTTATTATTATAAGGTACTTGTACAACCTATAAGTTGTTATCATGTTATTTTAGAGTAGAATTGGAACAATGATAAATATATGTTGCATACTATATGACAATCACTAAAAAAAGAAAAAAGTATAATTGATACACTAATAAAGTGAAGAAAAAAATCAAGGATTTAAAATGGAATATTTATTTAATTAGTAGTTTGTATTGCATTTACAATCCTTGAATTTTTAAGGACAAATTGAAAGTAATGAAGGAGAGGAAATCGTGAATTTCCAAAATTCATTCTATTTCTCAAAACTCTGTGAAAATAAAGAATAATAAATAACATACCTAGAAATTCAGAGTAACAACTATGAAGTCATGATATTATATATTAAAAGTTTATATTGCATCTGTAATCATTAATCACTAAGACAGAACTAAGGAAGCAAAAAACTTTATGACTAAAAAAAATGACTTTTATAAAACTTCCTTATATATTCAAATAAGCATAGTTAGAATAACCAAACTATCACAGATTTGAAAAATATTATCTAAATCATCATAGGCCTTCTGCCTACTAGCATGCATATAAAATTTCTAAATGTGCTGGGCACAGTGGGGTGCACCTATAATCCCAGCACTTTGGGAGGCTGAGACAGGAGAATCGCGAGTTCAAAGCCAGCCTCAGCAATTGTGAGGTGCTAAGCAACTCAGTGAGACCCTGTCTCTACAGAAAACACAAAATAGGGCTGGGGAAGTGGCTCAATGGTTGAGTACCTCTGAGTTCAATCCCCAGTACCAAAAATTAAAAATACAAAAATAATTGCTAAATGTGGTATTCAAGAGTTCAGGGAGGAGGACAGAATAATTCCCTAGAGGACAAAAGCATGCATTGTGCCTAAGGATTTGGATGAGAAAAATGAAAATGAAGAGAGAAGGTGAGCAAAGATAGTGCAGAGGTGGACACGGAGGGAGCTGGGAAGCTCTGGAGTGAATTTGGTAGCCATCATGTTCATGCAGAGCATTGCCTCCAGAACATCATACCAGAAAAGGTGAGTATGAATGAGTATTGAGTCTGTTTCATTTGAACATAATTAAAATGAAAAAAACACATTCAATCTTGATTTCCGTTTCAAAATAATACCTTGAGAGGCAAAAAAGAAAAGAAAAAAAATCACTGGTGCATTTCCAAGTTGATGAAGTAGTCAGGTTGAATATTCCTTACAGGGAATGAAATAGGGACCCAAATCAAAGCATACTTAATCAAATTGCAGAATTTGAGTAGAGAGACTATCTGAGCCTCTCCAGAGAGTGACAACAAGGTGGAGAATGAAATTGCCTCAAACATCTTAACAGGTTTTTCGTAATAGGAAACAAATCTGTGTATTCAATAATATTATGAGAAAAAATGGTATCACCCTATATATATTGTCAAATTCCTCAATAAAATGAGAAAATAAAATAAACTTTTTAGATACTATTATCTCTATTTTTCTCTTCCTCCTTCTCCTTCTCACTTCATCTCTTCCTCGCTCCTTCCTTCCCACTTTCTCTTCTATGTTTTTCCCCAGGAAGCTGCTGACTGAGAAGGTGTTCAAGAGAATGTATCTAACTTCATGGATGAAACAAAACAAACAAGTAAACAAATAAACTAAGAGATTGAGACATTAGAATTCAGTAAACAAAAAGCAGTGTTCAGCAGATTCAAAGTATAAAAAATATATTCTACTTACAATAGGAAGACGAGGAAATCTCTGGGATTTCCATAAAAGTAAAATTGCAATCAAGATACAGTTCTGAATTTTCAAAGAGAGTAGTGATTGGTGTATGACAGGTCAGATGTCATTTATAGAAAACTTTGTTTTGCACTGAGTAGTATTATGATATCACACCAAGGTTAATTTACTTAACAAAACATTCTTATATAAGTACTGGATGTTGCTAAGTCAAGTCAGTCAAGTGAGAATTTGAGAATTTCTACCATGGTATACTCCCAAATTCAGCTTGTCAGAAGGAAATTTAAATGATATTTGAAGGGAGGAAATTCACCAACTGATCCTACTATGAGGTGGTTGACATAGAAAGATAGGTTCATGTATAGATACAGAATAGTTTCCCATGCCCAGTTTGTGTTTTATGTCATCAGTTTTGCATGTGACTTACTTTCCAGACTACTGGACAGCCAGTAGTCCTTCACTGGATGTACAATGCACAACAACACAGCTATCATTTCACAGCAGCACACATTCTTGTCAATCTTTTCATGAACTCACCCTTCAAAGGCTTATTTTAGTAGACGGAATCTGTTTAGATTTTCATATTTCACTAAAATCTCTGACGTTTCACTGCTGCAATGATTCCAAGAAACTATTAATACTTTCTCTAAACCTCTGACTTCTTTCCAATCTCTATCTCAGTTGTAGTTATTGATTTAACATCCGAAATAAGTCTCTTAATCCCATAATACTCTATGATGTCTCTGTGACTGAATATTCAGGAAATTCAGATCCTGGTATCAGAAGTGGTTCTATGGACTGAGAAACTCAAGGAATGAAGCTTGGAATTGGTTTATGATCAGACAAGATTCAACCAGAAAAATTACTGTTGGAGGCAGAAATAGAATACTAGTAGTACTTGTTAGTTCATGACAAAAGCATTACTAAAATCAATACCTTAAGTCACCTGGAGTGAAGTGGACAATAAGCCACTAAGTAAGACCTTGATTACATTGGACTGTTTTTTTTATGAAAGAAACAGTGCTTTGTTCTCATTGGAATAGGCACTCATTTTAGATATAGTTTTGCCTTCCTGACAGTACTGATTCTGCCCAAATTTTCAATTGAAGACTAACAGAATACTTTATTCACTCTCTACATGCAACTTAGCATTGCTTCAGACTGGGGAATTTATTTCATAGGAAATAAACTACAGCGATAGATTAAAACTCATGAATTCATGGTCTGATCACATTCCCCATCACTATGAAGTAAATGGCTTCACAGAATAGAAGTACAGTCATTACAGATACACTGTAGCATCAGAGGATGATGATGCTCTGAAGCTCTAAGGTTGTGTCTTCTAGGATATAATAAATTCTGTAATCTATAACACACACACATTCTCCTTTTTTACTCATTTCCAGACTTTATGTATCCAGGGAACAAGGGATATAATGGACATTACTCTAACTAATATCTCTAATGGTTCAATAGAAAAATTCTGTCTGAGCCAGGTGTGGTGGCACAAGCCTGTAATCCCAGCACTTAGGGAGGCTGAGACAGGAGAATTGTGAGTTCAAAGCCAGCCTCAGCAAAGGTGAGGTGCTAAGCAACTCAGTGAGACCCTGTCTCTACATAAAACACAAAATAGGGCTGGGGATGTGACTCAGTGGCCGAATGCCCCTGAGTTCAATCTCCAGTACCAAAAAAAAGAAAAGAAAAATTCTGTTTTCCTAATATACAAATTTTGATTCTGCTGGTTTAGAGAATTTTGTTCCCAGTGGAGATATACTCGCACAAGGGGAAACAATAAAATGATTCTACCGAACTGAAGGCAAGAGTTCCAGTTGGCTACCTTTGGGCGTCTCATGCCAGTGAACAAGTAGGAAGAGAAAGGGATATCTGTACAGTTTGGGTTGATTGATATTACCAAGGAGAAATCAGCTTGTTTCTAAAAAAGGGAGATAGGAACTATCTCTAGAATATATTATGATATATTTATGATAATTATAATTATCTGTAGAATATATATCTCTAGAGTATACCAGGTCCTATGGGATCTTGCTTAGTATTCTTATTTCTTTTTTAAAAATGTTAATAATAAACTTCAATAATGAAATTAGGGCTTCTGATAGCAGGCATTTTGGTAACAAAGGTTTAGTTAAAGAATTATTATGGTTTGGATGTGAGGTGTACCTGAAAAGTTCATGTATGAGACAATGCAAGAAGGTTCAGAGGAGAAATGATTGGGTTGTGAGAGTCTTAAGCCAATCAGTGAATTAGTCTCCTGATGGGGATTAACTGAGTGGTAATTGAAGTGGTAGAATGTGGCTGGAGGAGGTGGGATTTGGGAATGTGGCTATGGGGTATATATTAGGTATCTAGAAAGTGGAGTCTCTCTCTGCTCTACTGCCCTCTGATAATCATATGAGCTGTTTCCCTGTGCCACACACTCTGTCATGATGCTCAGCCTCACCTTGAGCCTCCAGGAATGAAGCCTGGTGTGTATGGATGAAGACCTCTGAAACCATGAGCCCTCAAATAAACTTTTCCTCCTCTACATTTGTTCTGGTTGGGTCTTTATGTCACAGCAGTAAACAAGATGAATCAAACAAGAATCATGGCCCCTGAGATGGTTTATCAAAGCAAAAGGTATAAATATTGGAAGAAAGTAAGTTCTGAATATCAGGCATCAGCATATGACCAATTATACAAATAAAACATTAGTTAGCAATATTTCTTTGTTCTGACAAATATCTTTGCAAGATATCTCATTTTTTGTTTAAATATTTTCCTCTCCTCTTTTGTCAAGCACATAAAAATAAATGGAAAGAATAAGAATGATTAAAATTAAATCTCAGTATTATAGGTTCACAGCATCCCAAGAGGAGTATAAATTAACTAGATGAAGAATGAATGTGTTTGAAGATGAATAAATATGAATACCATGACAAATGATAGTTTATGCATCTTATTTGGGGAATAGGTTGGTGTGTTTTTAGTTTTACAATGAATCATCTTGTTTAATATGCAAGCACGGTTTTGCCATGGAGTTTGTTTAGAAAAGAATTTGTTCCTAAGAGGGATGTATGGATGACAAATTGAAAAGAGATTGTCAATTATGGATTGACTGTGCCAGTTTGTAAGCTGGGAACTTTATTCCCCAAAAGGCCCAAGTGATGGGTGAAGGGAAGACTCTTAAAATCGATAACCATCCGGAACCTGTGAATATGAATATATTTGGAAAAGTGTTTTGGTAACATAATTAAGTTTAGGATCTCAAAATAAGTTTATTCTTGGTTATCTGAGTAGAGGAGAAATTCAAATACAAGTGTCTTTCTAAGATTTTAAAAAGAAAAGTAGAAGGTACCAAGGGAGGTGTGTGAAGATTGAGACCGTTATGGCAGTCACGCGGCCACAAGCCAAGCAGGGACTGAAGGTACTAGGGCCTGAAGCTACATGGAAGAGGCAGATAAGTGTTCCCCTTAGTGACTTCAGAGAGAACATGGCCCTCCGGTCACTTTGATTTTGGATTTCTGATCTCCAAAACCATGATAGTATCAATATCTGTTGTTTAAAGTCATTATGTTTTTATAAGCAAAAAGATATTTAAGAAACCAAGTTGTATAATTTAGCAATAGAAATGCTACATAAGGAATAATTAAAACACATATCAAAGAATGTTAGACTTGGAAGAAAACCAGGTTGAGATCCCAGTCATCCCCTATGATATACCTAGTTAGGCCTGACCTTTAGATCCTGGTAGTTGTACAGTACTCCTGAATTCTCTTTCACTTGTTGGTGAACATTTTTTCTTAGTGAAAACAATTACTAAACAAGTACTATATTAAACTATTCAGATGTATTTTCTTAATATTCTTTAAAAAACTGCTAAAAGTTACTATGTTCTCATTTTAGAGGTTCGCTGAGGTGAGGTGATTGACCATATCTGCCAGGCAAAGAAGTGGTGGAGTCAGAATCTGAAACTTGCCTCAACCTGATGCAGACTTTTTTTTTCTTTTCTACCACTTCTGCTGCCTCCTTGATATCTTCTTCCCTTAGTTGTAAGAACTTCTCTTACTCCATTTTTAGATTTATTGAAGAAAATGTAGTAGATAACCCGGGGCTTCAGGTTAAATGGTTGACTCCAAAAAGCATTGTCCAGTAGAAATACAAGAAAAGCATCATATATGATTTAAATTTTTCTACTAGTCACATTGAAAAGGGCAAAAATGAACAGGTGATACGGATTTCCATAGTACATTTTATTTAACTCAATAATCCAAATATTATCACTTTAACATATAATAAGTATAACAATATTTTTTTAAATGGAGTATGTTTTATCCTTATAGTGCACTCAGAACCTGCTACATCAAGTGCACCTGTAACACGGAATTTAATTACATCACCTCTTGTAGGTCAAGTGTTGGAGGAGAACAGCGTGGTTGTGGTGTGGGTGTGGATGTTAAAGTCTGACACTGAACAAGAGGAACAAACTGACTTAGCTTGTACTTTCGCAAATGGATTTGTCATGTCAATCAGAGTCATAAATTGCACTAACTTCTGAGGAGAGATCATATTTAAGATACTGTACTGTACAAAGTTAAATAAGCAAGGAAGAAAGTATTCAAGATTATTATAATAGGGGAAAGAGATGGAATTCTGCTCAGCTTAAGCGAAAGGTTGGAGAATTTTGAAGAGCTGGGGTTAGAGGATCATAGACCACCTGTCTGTGTTAACTGGCCTTACCCAAATGAAAAGTGACTTGACTCACATCTTTATGACAGAGGAGACCTGGTCCACTTTGAGTAAAGCACTCACAAAGCCAGACTGCTGTCCTCCTGTAGGGACACAGGGACTGTGAGAAAGGAGCCAAGTCATCCTTGATGATCATATTACAAAAGAATGGATCCCAGGTCCTTAATAAAGACATCTCCTGTGTCCTAGAACCTGCAAGGGGCTTTAAAGGAGATTTACATATAATTCAAAGGGAAAAGAGAAAGAATTAACAATTGTAACTTTTCTAAATTCAATTCTCTAAGAAAAGGGAAGTGAGGGGCCTATAGTCAGGAAAAACACTGCCTATCAAGTTTAGTCAAATTCAGGTGAATTTTAAAGGTGATCTTGGTCAATAACTTTCTTCTTTCCACTGATTACCCTCAATCTAGATGAACAAACAAAAACCCCCACCTCTTTCATTAATGCCACATTTGTGGAAAGTTCTTAGCTGTTTAAATGCACAAAGGGCCTTTCTTAGACTTTCGTAGATTTATTTTTTATGGTTATTAAGTTTTTTATTTTTTGATTTTTTGAACAAAACATGTTTCTTTTTCTCTCTTGGTCATAAGGGAAGTCTGAAATAACAAAGGGCTGAGACTGAAAGCAACCTGTGGTTTCTCTTTCCTTTGTGCCCTCAGAGGCCTATCAATAATCAAACTCAGGAGGAGAGAGACAGTGGGGGGGGGGGCTCTACCCAAAATCAAAGTCCACAAACACAAGCAGAGAACACAAAAGCAAGAAGGAGGGGACATTGATGGGGGTGGGGAGAAGGGAAGACAATGAAATGGATTTTAATTATACCAAGGAGAATAGAAGAAAATCTTGGTGAAGTCAGAACAG
This sequence comes from Geosciurus inauris, assembly GCA_004024805.1. NCBI lineage: Eukaryota > Metazoa > Chordata > Mammalia > Rodentia > Sciuridae > Geosciurus > Geosciurus inauris. Next base: position 48,993 of record PVHX01011387.1, on the reverse strand, counting down.
CATCTCTGGTAGAGAGGCCTGGCTGGTGACTATAAATACTCCATATGATCAATTGAGATAGAGCTGCCTCAGGAAGAGAATTCAACCATCACTGGAGAAGTCCCTCCTTCACTATGCAGACATTCTGTCAACTCACTTCAGTATATGTTTCTCCTGTACCTTAAACATAAAAATAAACTAGGCAGGGGCTGGGATTGTGGCGCAGTGGTAGCGTGCTCGCCTGGCACGCGTGAGGCACTGGGTTCGATCCTCAGCACCACATAAAAACAAAGATATTCTGTCCACCTAAAACTAATAAATAAATAAATATTTTAAAAAATAAATAAATAAATAAACTAGGCAATTAGGAATACCCAATTGGAAATTAGAATACAAAGACAGCAAAATGTAGCCAGACAGGGTAATAGTAAAAAAATGTGAAACTGCAAAGAATTAGTCATAAATATTTTTTAACAAATTCAAAGTTTCTTTTGGTTAAGATCCATAAAGACATCTGTGGGGCGAGAGAAAAAGACAGTGATGTCACTAAGGCCTTAGAAATTCCTTCTCATAAGAGATGAGTGGGTGTCTGCATAGCATTTGATAATTAAACATCATTTCAAGAAATATTGATTCTTCAATAACAACTCTTTTGTATGGAAAAAAACACAGTATTGAAGGGAAGAACATCCTGCACGTAGGCTAACTCCACTCTCATTTCCCACATGTAATAACATCACTGAGAAGTTGTGCAAACCTTTATAGTTGATACCTGTGCTCGATTTTATATGGAAAACAATATCCTGAATGTTTCAATCCTTATAGTCAGCTATTTTGTTAGCTGTAGCTAGAGGCATTCCAAATTAATATAACTAAGCCCTCAAGTACTTAAGGGTAAATCTCTGAGGTCACAGTGCTTTCTCTTTGCTTAAATCCTTTAGAGAGCTAGTTACTGATCAATTAAAGAGTTTTCTATTTTCTTCAGGTTATGAAAGAATTATTCCACATCCTTTTCCCCCCAATTTTTCTGGGGAACAGCCTGATAGCACTCCACTGTCCACTCACTCCTGCAGAAACACAACATACATGCATCCCACCATCTCTTTGAATACCTTCAAAATTGGTAAGTTGGAGTGAATCTTTACAGAGTGGAAGTGATAAGATTTGGGTAAGGCCAATTTTACAGGCATAAATTTGATTACAATGACTAACACAACAGTCACTTTCTCCTTATATTCTCCCTCATAACTAACTCTGCAGACCAAGACCCAATTTAGGATGGAGACAGATAGGCTTATAAGTCTACAAGTAAGATGTGGATTGAGTTTACTCATCTAAGATAAAGAGTGACTATTGGCACAGTGAATCATATTGGTCATTTATCTTGTGTGGCTTAAGTCTCTTTAATATATATTTATTTATACATACCATATGCATACACACACTCATAAACACACATACACACATGGAATCCTCATTTTATGAATTATAGCTAGTTATATTTATGTTTGGTCCATTTCAGAAGCCTAACAATTGGATGATTTTTGTTGAGGTACAACTGGGATGTAAGTGTGCTACAAAGAGAAAATCTCAGAAATTTGGTAGTGTATGTTCAGAATCTTGATTACTGGGGGAGAACCAAGATGCCTAAATACACATGGGGAAAGCAAGGAAAAGTCTTTTCCTTGTTACAAGATCTGGGATAAGGACATTCTAATTTGAGGCTGAAAAGGGCCAAATTCCATAACAGTTAAACAAATTTTAGCTCTCCAGAGCAGAAGTGAGGGCTTTTTTCTTAAGGATTCTGGAGAATCCACGTAACTCTTTTTTGGGTCTAGTCCACACTGCCTAAGACTATCATTCACCTTTTGAGATGTTTCTCCATTTTTCTCCTGGGTTGAAAGTTCCTTGGGGCCTATAGTATTTCCATATATCTGTTATCTCTAGTTCACAATGGCATACAGTCATTATTAAATAAATTTTAATAAAAATATAAAAAATAGATTAAAATAGTTTCTTTAACATACTTCAATATTGTTACTATATATATCATAGTATTATAATATTATATTATATAACAATATATTATATAATGATATATATATATTTTAATTATATTGGGTTCTAATGCATTTTAACATATACCACTCCACAAAAAATCTAAAAATCTGCAATTTTTTTTTTAATATTTTTGTAGATGGACACAATGTCTTTATTTTATTGTTCTGTATGTGGTGCTGAGGATCAAACCCAGGGCCTCACGCATGCGAGGCAAGTGCTCTACCGCTGAGCCACAATCCCAGCCCTAAAAATCTGCAATTTTTAAATGAAAAACAAAAAATGTCATTTGAATCACAAGTTTCAAGCAAACAAATTGCATTCTGAGGCAGACATTTTATTCCACTATTTCATGAGCTAGGCGACGTCTCTGTCTTACTTTAGAATCTGGCTTAACTTTATTTTCTATTATCTATTTCCTCTTGTTCTAATACAAGACTAATTCTATTTCATGAAAACCACTGAGAAGAAGACACTGAAATAAGATGGAGTCTGGATCTTTCTCAAGCAACCCACCCTCCTCTTCCTTTATTGGTGTTAATAAAATTACTGTGTCTTGTAAAATTAAATCTATAAGTATTTGAGAGAGTTTTAGGCTCCTAAAACATCCACTCACTTTTGGAACATGTTCTATAAAGTTTTAGAGAATAAACATTCTAAAAAGGAATGCAAATAGAAACAGTATTCTGCCCTTCTATAAATCCTCCTTAGGGAATAGATACTAATGTTTATTTCTGATGAGAATAATATTAATGCTAATTGGTGAAAAGTGGTATTATAATGAAAGACTTCAATGTAAGAATATTTTCACCACATTCTTAACAAAATAAGACTTCTTAGTAAATAATATGCTTAAAAAGAATCTTAAAATATTGTATTGATTATTTTACTCTTATAAATAAATTTCTGAACCTTGTTAATTGTTCCACAGGCTACAAAAAGGAAGGTTTATATAGTGAAGTTGCCATTCATTGACTACATCATCAAAGGATAAGCAACTGTTATGTACCGGGCACTTTCATAGATGCTTAGTTCAGTGTTCATATTTGCTTTTGCAATTGTCATTTCCAGACAAATATAATTTTTTTCCAAAACAAAGTGTATATATAAAATACAATAGTTGAGTTTTGAAAATCCAACTGCTAAGCATACTATAGGTCCTAGATCGACAATGAAAAGAGAGAATTATGGCAATTATGACCAACAGAAAATATGACCCAGGGATATTACAATGTGTTCTTAGTCGTTATTAGCTAAATGGTTGTTCTTTAACCACGTTTTAACAGGATAAATATTAAGTCTCTCTTATTAGATTTATTAAGTTTGATTCTTAGAACACCCTTACCTGGTCCTAGGAAATTTACCATAACATGCAATGCAGCTCAAACTGGAGCTCCCATACCAGACTCAAAATTGACTTTTCTGGTAATTAACAGACAGATTGGAGGATTTGATTTGAAAAGCACATTTGACCCATAGGCTTTGGCCCTCACTGATGTAGTTCTGTTACATACTTATTTTAAGTATGGGAGAACTGCCCTTGCATGTGTGAATGCTCATGTTTGTATGTGTGAACACATGTTGAGCAGTGCAGAGCAGTCAAGAGCAAAGTATATAATCAGAAAACCTGCGTCCAGTCCCAGTTTGCCATCACATCCAGATGATGCTGTTCATCAAGTTTCTAAATCTTTCTAGACTTTCAGAACTATAAAATAAGCTAACAACAGCTATTCTAAGGTGGTGGTATGAAGTTTAGAGATGATACACTTGAAGCAGTGGTCATGTGGTGGGCCTGTAGTAAACAGTATATATTTGCTTTCTGTGAATGTGATGTGGTCGTAAGCATGATCTTGGTTTCTGGCCTTCTGAATGGATTAAGGGAGGGAAAAGTTCATATACTACGTAACTCCTTATGATACCTTGAAAAGGAACACAGAGGCACCTGCAATCTCAAATAACTCCAAGAGTACCAAAATTCAGATGCCCACGTAAACCATACAAGATGTGTATGTGTACCTCTCAAATGTGTACTGACATTAATATCCTGTTTTAAAATTCACCAATGTAGCTTTCCAATTCTCCTTGAGGAAAGATACTCCAAATTTCTAAACACTTTTTAAAAGCTACCAAATAATAGAGGACCATCCTGAAGAAAACAGGAATAATCAAGTTCAGCCCCTTCAATCCAGAGGAGGGACATTGAGAACCCAGAAGGTGAGTCATAGGGAGATGCAGTGGCTGAGCTGAAACCAAAATGTGAGCCTCATTGAATCCCAGGCCAGTGTTTTTCCTAATATTTTAATTCTAAGACTTAAGTTTTTAAAAATATAGAATGTTAAGTCTTTAAGGGAACATCTCCAACACAAATAGCAGGTTCTTGAAAAGTTCAGGTTTTGCTGTGCCAGGACCTCATTTTGTTTGCTATGTCCCTATCATGTCAAAACTAGAGTAGTTTTAATGAAGGCTGGCTGAGGGCATAAAATCAATACTTTATGATGTTCAACCTGCTGTAGGATCCAGACTGTATTAGACTCACTGGTGTGCGGAGCCTTCTCAGGAGAATACCTAAGAAGCTCAGATAAGACACATGCCAGTCTCCTAGAAGACCTATCAATCATGTATAAAGCAATTCATTTAAAAATAGAAATAGGATGTAGTCAATCTCCAGATGTTCATTTTCAGAAGTTAAGGAAAAATCAGAGGGGAGTCTGGGAAAGTTCTGAGGTCTAAAGAAGAAAAACATTTTAAAATCCTGACACTTTAGATGAGAACATTGAATAGCCCCTTCCCAAACAATATGTAAACCCTGTAAGCAGTGCTCTTTGGATCACTGCCTTGCTGTACTACACTGTTAAGAACCAGCATGAGGTACTAGCCAGTGTGCCTTCTTCAAGTTCAGCTGGTCCTGATAGCTTGGCCACAGCTAAAATGCATTGGTTCAGAATCAACCTTAGAAGTCATAAGCACATCACTGATGCTAGGCTGGATGCCAAAACCATTTTTTCTGAATATATCAGCATTTCTTATTAAGTAATACAGTGTCCATATCCAGCCAGGCCTCGTAGCATATGCCTATAATTCCAGCTACTGAGGAAGCTGAGGCAAGAGGATTGCAAGTTTAAGGTCAGCTCTGATAACTTACCAAGACTGTATCAAAATATTTTTTTTAAATGTTGCGAGTGTAGCTTAGTGGTACAGCACCCCTGGGTTCAAACCCCAGTATGGCAAAAAATAAATAAGAATGCCCATATCCATGTTAATTGCAATTGTTAGTTTACTTCATATTTTTAAAGAATTCGGACTGGAAGCAGACTTAATTATTTCTTCTATTTTAGGCTGGTAGCTGTTTAAAATAGATTGGAAGAAATCATGCTCTTTGAACTAGAATTTCCAATTCCAGTTCCAAGAATATAAATATATTCTAAATGAGTAATTGGAGACTGTATAAAATGAAAAATATAAGCACAGAGATGTTCATTGCAATGTCTTTTGTTCATGAGAGCAAAAACAGAAAAGAAAGAAAGAAAATGTAAAACACATAATCATCTATTAATATATTTTGGTGTATTCTGAGTCCTGAGTAGAAGAAATTTGTGTCTAAAAAGGCAAGATATTAAATATTTTATGCTTTGCAGGCCATATAATCTCTCATCACTCAATTTTGCTATTTTAGTGCAAAAGAACCACAGATAATAGGTTAACAAAGAGTTATGACAATGTCCAAAAAAATGATTAATTACAAAGACAGGTAATTTTGTCTACAGGCTACAGTTTGTCTTTTCTCTTTAACTCATCAGAGAAGAGAGGTTACGGGAAAAACCATTCACCCTAAAAGCTGGAGACACAGGTAATCCCAGGAGCCACAACTGAGATCTTTCTGTTTACCTGGGAAACAAGCCAGCTGAACCACAAACTTGTATCAATACTTACACTGTGATGTTAATGAAATCCTGTGGGTTAGGTGTGGGCTAATTTGAAAAGTTAGAAACTCCTGTTGGCTGCACTCTTAGAAAGGATCCCTAAACTCTTGCGGATTTTACCTACAGAAACTCATTTGAGTCAGTTTGTGCTGCATTAATAGAACAGTGGACTCTAGTAAATTTATAATAAACATAAATTTGTTTGGCTTATGATTCTGTAGGTAGGAAAGTCCAAAATCAAAGGGCTGTATCTAGTGAGGGTGTTCTTGCTGTCATAACTTGACAAAAAGCATGGGCATGCTGACCGTGTGCTACAGTGAGCAAGAGAGGATCACACTTGCTTTAATTAACAAACAAACACAAAACACTCTTGCAACGATGATGACCCCATTTCCATGATATCATGGAACCCATTCATGAGGGTAAGGCTTGCAGGACCAAAAGACCTCCTATCTCCCAATAGTATTGCTTCGGGGATTAAGTTTCCAATATATGAACTTTGGTTCTACACTCAGTCCATAGTAGAACCCCAACCACATTCTTGTGGTGAAGATCCAAAGAAAGATTCCCTAAGGATCTGGCAGAGGAAAAAGAAAAAAATAATGTTCATGCAGTCTACTCAGACAATTTTCTATAATAAAGACCTAATCTCCAAGCCAGGGGTGGCCCACGCCTGTTATCCCAGCACTTTGGGAGGCTGAGACAGGAGAATCGCGAGTTCAAAGCCAGCCTCCGCAACAGCGAGACCCTCTCTCTCCATAAAACACAAGATAGGGCTGGGGATGTGGCTCAGTGGTCGAGTGCCCCTGAGTTCAATCTCCAGTACCAAAAAAAAAAGACCTAATCTCCAGGGTAAAGGGCTTTAGGAGAGCCTGTTCTACCCGGAGAAGAAGAGTTTTCTAATTGCAGTTACGCTCAGGTTTTCCTGCCTTCCCAAGGTTAGAAAAGTCATGCTGATGGGAAAAATCAAAACAGAAACAAAAACAAAACTACAAGTGTCACAGACTAGGGACACCAACCAAGGAAAAAATGAGATTTTAATCATAACATTATAGATTTATTTCCCTACTCTATACCAGCACAATAAAAGGGCTCCAGTAAAACAGAGATGCATGATAGCTGAAAGACACAGAAGATATGTAGATTATCCCTGAGGAGGCCTACTCAGGGATGCTCAAAGTTCAGAGGGCATACAGAAAGAAGAAAGTAGAGGATTTTCAAGTCTGTAGCACCAACAACTATTGCAAATACCAAATAGCGCAATGCCTAGCCAGATTAGCATAGTTCCTCATACTAAAGATCCATATGCCTCAATTCTTATTAGCAAATATATTTGGTTTCCAACAACAACAAAAGAATTAAAAGGCAGGACAGATTCTGATAAAAAATATAATCTAAAGAGAAAAAGTAAAAATCAGAGCCAGATTCATATAAGACACAAATGTTGGAATTGCCAGCTATTTTAAATAAATATCATGAGGGTATTCAGGGGTCTGTATTAGTTTCTAAGGCTTGCTATAATAAATTCCAACATAATAGGTGATTTGAAACAAAAGCAATGTATTCTCTTCTATCTCTGGAGAATGAAGTACAAAATAAATGTCAGCAAGGGAGTTTCCTTTTTGGAGTCACATGATTTGTTCCATACTTCTCTCTTACAGTTTCTATTGAATTTGGGCAATCCTTAATTTTGTTTTGGCTTGGAGCAGCATAGCTCAAATTCCTTCACCCATTGTCATAAAGTCTCCAAAGTGTTTATATCCAAATTTCCCTGTTCTTATAAGGGTAAGTGTCATATTGGACTCAAGGCCCTCCCTAACACCAAATGACCTCATATTCTCATGATTATATCCACAGAGATCCCACTTCCAGATAATGTTGCCTTCACAGTTTCAGGTTGATAGATATAAGTTTGAGAGGGGCACTATTAAACCAATGCAGGGGCTGGGACTGTAGCTCAGTGGTAGAGCGCTTGCCTCGCATGCGTGAGGCCCTGGGTTCGATCCTCAGCACCACATACAAAGCAGTAAAATAAAGACATTGTGTCCATCTATAACTTAAAAAAAAAAAAAAAAACAACAATGCAGGCATTGAAAAAGAAGACATCATGCAAAAATGTGTTTTGTAAGAAAAGGAAAATTCTGAGAAAGCATCAAAAGGTAGAGCTAGAAATGGGGATAAAAAAGCAACATTGTAACAGAAATGAAATATATCACTGGTGGGCCCAACAGTAGTCTGCACATAACATGAAATAAGAACTGAGCTTGAAGATAATTCAGTAAAACCTTCCAAACTTAAATTCAATGAGAAACAGAAGATCAAAAAAAATAGAACAAGGCATTCAAGTGCTATTCAATTTCAAAGGCTATGTACTTAGAATATTACAAAGAGAGCAAAGAAAGAACACAGCACAAAAAATTTGGAAGTAATAATGACTGAGAACATCTCCAAATTAATAAGACAATGAATTTTAGATGCCAGAAGATTAGAGAGCTCCCAATACAGGAAGAGAAGGAAGAGGCAGAGCAGGAGGGAGAATAAAGGAAACAAAGGTAGAGGAAAATAAAGAAAACAAAAAAAACCTTAAAAATACATGGGTATATTATATTTACACTACAGAAAACCAGAGAGAAAGACAGAGAGAGAGAGAGATATTAAAATTATTGGAAGAACAGAAACCAGTGTAGAATTCTATACCCAGTTAAATTATCCTTTAAAAGAATAAAAGAAATAAAGACTTACTCAGGTGGCACAAGCCTATAATCTCAGCACTTTGGGAGGCTGAGACAAGAGAATCGCGAGTTCAAAGCTAGCCTCAGCAATGGCGAGGTGCTAAGCAACTCAGTGAGACCCTGTCTCTACATAAAACACAAAATAGAGCTGATGATGTGGCTCAGTGGTCAAGTACCCCTAAGTTCAATCTCCAGTACCAAAAAAAAAAAAAAAAAAGACTTACTCAGAAAGCACCTGTAATGTAGGTATGCTGGTAGTTAATTCTTCATCATGAAGAAAAATAACATGTCAGGAGCTTGGATCTATATAAAAAAGGAAATATTGGAGTAAATGATTAAGTGAATTTTATAAAGAAAGAATGAACATAAATGCAACAAATAAAACATAATAATTTAGGTTGGAAACTTTCAAGATAAAATATAGAATATATTCTATAGAATAGGTAAACTATTAGAAATGCATAAAACCTTCTTACCAAAGAATGTAAAAATCAAAAGGGTAGGGTAGAGATATTTTTTTTTTCTTTTTTGGGATTGAATCCCAGGGATTAAATGCAAGAGCAATTAACCACTGAACCATATCCTCAGCCCTTTTTTATTGTGAGAAAATGTCTCACTAGGTTGCTTACAGCCTTGCTAAGTTACTAAGGCTGGCTTTGAACCTGCGATCCTCCTGCCTCAGCCTCTTGAGCTGCTGGGATTATAGATGTGCACCAACATGCCTGGCCTGATAAATAATTTCTTTTTGTTTTTTTGGCATTGAAGATTGAACTCAGGGTCACTCGACCACTGAGCCACATCCCCAGCCCTATTTTGTGTTTTATGTAGAGACAGGGTCTCACTGAGTTGCTTAGTGCCTTGCCGTTGCTGAGGCTGACTTTGAACTTGCAATTCTCTTGTCTCAGCCTCCCTACGTGCTGGGATTACAGGCTTGCGCCACTGCGCCCAGCTCTGATAAATAATTTCAAAGTGACTGTCTGTGAAACCAAAATAAAAAGTTTTGTATTGTTATTGAAAAAAAATATGCTTCCCACAGGGCTGTGGGTAGAAAAATTCTAAAGCTACTGTATACCACACACACACACACACACACACACACACACACAGGAAGTTGGGAGAGAAAGCAATTTAACAGTTAAATAAGTGAATAGCAGATGCTAAAAGCCAGGTTTCTCTCCATTGGGAAGGGAAGCTATGGAGTAGCAAGTAGAGGCTAAAGATATTCATGTGGTAATGAATTGGAATTGGATACATCAGAATAAATGGATGGTTAGCTTTATAGAAATACATATAATAATATTTGTAGATAATGTACATTTACAGGTTTAGTATACACACATGCATTTCCATGCTTTGTCATCTGAGAAGACCAAGTGACAATTGTACTCTAATAAATATTGAATTGCAATCCAAAATATAAAATGTTTATACTAATATAAATAAATTACTGAATAAACAAATGAAGAAGAGCTTACAAATTTCCCTTGCAGAAAAGTCCCAAATACTATGTGGATATTCTGCTTTCAAGGAGTAGAACATAACATTTTCCCTGTTAGTATGATTTGTGCATAATGATCTCTCTCTGAAGAGTAAAATATGCAAGGAGGAGATGCAATTTACATGGAGAAAACTGACATATTCCACCTCATCTAAGTGTCCAAGTTTAACATTACTAGTGATTAGGCATGTTGATAGCATGCACTCTGGAAATGGCATGAAAATGACCTTTTAAGCTGGGCACAGTGGCACACACCTATAATCTCAGCACTTTGGGAGGCTGAGATAGGAGAATTGTGAGTTTGAAGCCAGCCTCAGCAATTGCAAGGTGCTAAGCAACTCAGTGAGACCCCCGTCTCTACATAAAACACATGGCTCAGTGGGCAAGTACCTAAGTTCAATCCCCAGTACCAAAAAAAAAAAAATGACATTTTACTTGTGTGGCCTTCTTTCCAAAGACCATAATCCTTGTCTAGTTACAAGCAAAACTCAATCCCAACTCACGGACATTCTCCAAAATAGAAAACCAGTACTTCTAAAAACTGTCAAGACCATGAAAACTAAAGAAAGTCTGAGAAACTGAGCACTTTGTATGTATTCTAAGCAATCTTCACATAGCCTGTGGAAGTAAGTATTGTTGATACCATTTTAAAAATCAAGGGACTAGTTCCTTAACCCATTTATTGATTGGGGTTTTGTTTTGTTGTTTTTAAGTTTTTGAGCTCTTTATATATCCTGGAGATCAGTGATCTGATGTGCTTGTGGCAAAAATTCACTCCCAGAATGTAGGCTCTCTGTTCACCTCATTGATTGTTTCTTTTGCTGAGAAGAAGAATTTTAGTTTGATTCCATCCCATTTATTGATTCTTGATTTTATTTCTTATGCTCTAGGAGTCTTGTTAAGGAAGTCGGGCCTAGTCCAATGTGATGAAGATTTGGGCCTATTTTTTACTCTATTAGGCACAGGGTCTCTGGTCTAATTCCTAGGTCCTTGATACACTTTGAGTTAAGTTTTGTGAATGGTGAGAGATGAGGGTTTAGTTTTATTTTGCTGCAGATGGGTTTCTAGTTTTCCCAGCACCATTTGTTGAAGACGCTATCTTTTCTCCAATGTACGTGTTTGGCACCACTGTCTAGTATAAGATAACTGTATTTATGTGGATTTGTCTCTGTGTCTTCTATTCTGTACCATTGGTCTACATATCTATGTTGGTGCCAGTATCATGCCATTTTTGTCACTATAGCTTTGTAGTATAGTTTAAGGTCTGGTATTGTGATGCCTCCTGTTTCACTCTTCTTGCTAAGGATTGCTTTGACCATTCTGGGTCTTTTATTTTTTAAAATAAATTTCATGATTGCTTTTTCTATTCCTGTAAAGAATGACATTAGGATTTTAATTGAACAGACACTTCTCAGAAGAAGATAATACAATCGATCAACAAACGTGAAAAAATGTTCAACATCTCTAGCAATTAGAGAAATGCACATAAAAACTACCCTAAGATTTCATCTCACACCAGTCAGAATGGCAACTATCAAGAATACAAACAACAATAAATGTTGGCGAGAATGTGGGTGAAAAGGCACGCTCATACATTGCTGGGGAGATTACAAATTGGTGAAACCAATTTGGAAAGCAGTATGGAGATTCCTCAGTAAACTTGAAGTGGAACCACCATTTGACCCAGCTGTCCCACTCCTCCGTCTATACTCAAAGGACTTAAAAACAGCATTCTACAGTGATGCAGCCACTTCAATGTTTATAGCAGCTCAATTCACAATAGCTAAACTGTGGAACCAACCTAAATGCCCTTCCATAGATGAATGGATAAAAAACTGTGGTATATTTACCCAATGGAATATTACTCAGCATTAGAAGAGAACAAAATTTTGGCATTTTCAGGTAAATGGATGGATCTGGAGAATATCATGCTAAGCAAAGTAAGCCAATCCCAAAAAACCAAATGCTGAATGTTCTCTCTGATAAGTGGATGCTGATCCATAATGGAGGAGAGGACACAAGAACAATGGAGGAACTTTGGTCAAAGAGGAAGGAGGGGGAGAGGACATGGGGCAGGAAAGATGGTGGAATGAGATGGACATCACTGCCCTAGGTTCATGCATGACTGCACATATGGTGTGACTGTACATCATATACAACCAGAGAAATGAAAAGTCGTGCTCCATTTGTGTACAAGGAATCAAGAAGAGTTCTGTCATGTATACCTAAGCAGAATAAATAATTTTTTTAAAAAAATCAAGGGATCAGCACAGAAAGTCCAAATATCTTGCCCCTATTGACACAACTCATGAGATTGAGTAGATACTCTCATGCTATTCACCTTGGAGCCCTGCTTAAGCATCCTGCCCACCCCCTGATCACACATGTGGAATACACAAATATATCATACTAATGTGGAGTAAGTGTCAGAGAAAAGGTGAGAGCTCTGCTAGTTCCTTTTGGGGATACTGTGCTATATTATCAGGTGATTAATTATGAACACTGCTGAGTGATTAATGGTGGGGATATCTAACAGTAGACTGCTTAGGGTAAAGTTAACCTCTATCCCACTTATCAGCTTTATGTCTTAAGCACCCTATTTAAGTTATATGCCCCTTATTTTATTAATGACAGTTGGGAATAGTTATGTGTATCACCTAACATAGTGTGGCACGTGGTAAACCCTAAATTAGATTAAACATATTTGTTGTTAATGTAGGTGGTGGTATTAGTTGGTAGCCTCTAGTCATGCCTTATAGCCTCTGTTCTATACAAACTCAATTAACCCCAATGTTTAACCTTTGAACTTAAGAGACCTTCAAGTCCTAAACTATAGGGTTTGAATTTTTCATACTTTTCTACCACATAGGATAGTTAGCTGGTCCACAAATATGTTGAGAAATTACTACTACATGCAACATCACGTTGAGTTTTGGGAACCAGTATTAAATACAACAGATCCTCGCTCTCATGAGTGTTCCAGTCTCCTGTGCTCTGAAGTGTGGTTCATGACATGAAGATAAAGAACTTCTCCTTGCATGTCCCACACAGAAACACAGAAAAGGTTTATGGTGACTTTAAACATAATAATACAGAGAAAGACCACAGTCTAATGGATATAAAGCATCTGTCTCTAAGCAGGCTCCTGGGAAAGGGAGAGCTCGAATCAAATAAAGCATCATTCTGTTTCTTTTCTTTCTTCATTTTAAAAACAAATTGCTCAAGTATGCAAAATGCAAAAGGAACAGTATAACAATTATTTGGACACTACCTTTCAGCTCTTTAATCAAGCATTATCAGTGAAACCTGCTGTGAATTCTTCCTTGACAATCCATAGGACTGTCCCCAATATACCTGTGCTCCTACTTACCCCAGGTGCCAGAAGTTAACGGTCCCTTCACAGTGATGAGCAGGATTATTCAGTTACTTGAAAAGCATTGAGTTAATCATTCACAAAATTCCTTTCCTTCAATGAAAAATGATCTGATGTGAGTTAAAAGCAGTCTGGGCTTCTCAGCTATCTCCAGAGTTAAGTGTCCTGCAGTTTCCTCCTGCATCACTCACCACTCCATTGCCATTTATTATGTTCTCACAAGGGAATAATTCCCTCTTTTCATAGATAAGAAAACAACACTTTAAAAAAGAGTTTGTTCAGGGTCACAAAGTCAAGAGGGAGAAGTGGGGTTGGCATTCAGTCCTGCAAACTGTAACTCCACAGATATTCCCCACCTACTGCCAGCATTCCCACAAGAATGCCAGAGCTTAGGTGCTGTTTAGATAATGGATAGTTTCAAATATTGATTTTGCAAAATTCTCTCTGAATGGCTGTGGGAAGGTTAACTAATCCCTGTAAACCCTGACAATCTAATATATTTATATATCATACAAATATATGGTATGTATAAAATACAAATAATATCCATGTTATAGGATTGATCTGAAATTAATGCCTAATGTATGCAAGGTAGTTACACAGTGCCTCATACAAAGTAAATGCTCAACAAATAGTTCTTACTCTTTCTCTGAAAGAAGACGATTGAAGATCTCAAAACACACTATATTAATAGTTGACACTTAGAAATTGTGAGAAATAAGTGAGTTAGCCTGGGAAACTGAATGTCATGAACGAAAGGCTGCTTGTAAGAATAAGGATGACATGATATTCTTTCATGGTGTTCTTTTTCCTCCTAAACCTTGAAGGCTTGATTGTGTCCCAATATCAACACCAAAGCAAACCAAGACTTTCTCTTTCCTTCAAAGGTCATAGTTCATTCAGGCTTAAAATGACTTCTTTTGAAATTCTGATAAAAGCTTTCAACTTTCTAGAAAAATCCGAATGGAGAAATTGTGGCATCTTCATCACATTAAAACTGACCTTATATTAAACACACACACACACACACACACACACACACACACACACACACACCAACTTCATATGTGAACCTTACATATAAAAACTTCCTCATATTAAAAAGTACCTTAACAGCTCAGGACTTTCTTTACCTGTGGTCAGGGAAGCAACATGTTAACCCGTTAACTAAACTATAAATAGCCAATTTGCATAATTAATTAGAGTAAGCAGTAAATGTAAGTTCTCATTTATTTCTAAGAAGAGACACAATCAATGCAGCAATCAGAACAAGCCCAAGTAGGTTTGGGGTATAGGTCCCTCCTAAGTAAATCTACTCCTACTTCAGAACCCTGGGGGGAAAATGCAGAAAAAGATTGTATAAGTAATTCAAGAAGATTGTTGGGAGGCAAAACTTGTCATTTCTTGACAGGCAAGGGCAATTGAGTTGCTCTAGGTTTCCCAAAGAATAATGGGGTCTTTTGGAAAGAGCTTTCAGGAAGAGAGATCTCTAGATACATGTGCTAACATTCCTATTTGGTCTCTCCCAGGGAGAGCTGAGGGAGCTACTGGACAATAATAAATTAACTTGTGCAAAGCACTTTCCTTACTTGTGAGTCCTGGTGCCCAGAAATTGTAAATTTGAATCAACTCACTGACAGCTTTACATGGGGCTTGAAACACTGGAAATTGTACAAACCAACTTTTGTATCCCCCACTGGCCTTTCTTCCACAAAGAACATTATTGACTTGAACAAGAGAATCTGAAAGGAAATGGTTTGAAATATTCTTTCATGTGGGAAGCTCAGGAAGATTTATAAGCACATCTCCGACCTTCTCCAAGACACATTTTGATTTAATCTCTTTCATATTCTACTTTTGCAAGAGACTTCTTTGAAATTTTGTCAGGAGGTGTGCAATACAGCTCATGAATAAAATCTGTTTGACTCACAGACTGCTGCTGAGCTCTGAGTTGTTTCAAGAGAAAGCAATTTAATGCCTTCATCCCAAGGGTGAGAGCCAGCCACACTTATCCCAGCTCATGATATTAAGGACACCATTCAATATACCACCAGATCGTAAGTCCTGTTTCTTCCACAAAATCCCTGCATACCACCCTAGTCTTGTCTTACGTCCCTAGTATATGCTTGCTCTTTTCTCTCTCTCCTCTACTAGCACCTCACTCTTCTTTCTGTTATTTCAATGCACCAAAGATATTTTTATCTCAGTTCCTATGCTTATGCACAGTATTTCTTTTTCCTAGGAGCTCTTTTTAAATTTTCAAAACATCTTTCCCCCCTTTACCAGACAGGTTTCTTCACATCCTATACATTAAGTGCCATTACCTGTGAGGAAGCATCTATCCATGATTCTCAAATAAATTGGATCATTGTAGGATTTCTGAGAAGTTATATTTTTGCTGAAGGACACTCGTATCATTTTTCACTGGATGTATTTTGTTTTTACATTTACCACTTTGCTCTCTCAGTTGACTAGAACTTCTCAAAGCCAGGGACCAGATGTGGGTCTAGCATTAATACATCTGTGGTACCTAGCACAGAGCAGAATGATTACTCAATGCATGTTGGTTGAAGTAACACTTGAACAGTTTCCTACACAATGCTCCATGGCATTTACTCTAAATGCCCCTTCCGGTGCCTGTGGTGTGAGCCTTTGGTCATTACTTCTTTTCTTCCCATGGCTCCTTTTCCTTCATAGACTCTTCGGGACATGAGGGAAGAATCAATTTTGTGAATGCCTTCTGTATCTAATTCTGTATGTTTTTTATAGAGGAGATGTGATCAATACTTATTGGTTAAAGTGCAAATCCAGAGTTAAACTTCAAATGTTTAAAGATCAAGTTTTTAAAACATTTTTAAAAAAGAAAAACACTTATTAATAATACATTTTTCTAAGGCCTTCTGTGTTTGCCAAAAAAAAAAAAAAACTTTGACAAACAAAAAAAATCTACCTAAGTCCCTTCCCCAAAACATGTTAATTTTTGAATTGCCAATATCAATATCCACTGGACGATATTTGAGACTGGACATTTCCCTACGTTTTAGGTGGAGGCAGCACAGTGGAAGAAAGCCTGACCTGGCTTTGTCATTATCTGCATAATCTTAGAGAACCACCCCCCAAATGCAAACAAACAACACCACAACTTTTCTTATAAATAGATTAGGACTTAAAATGAAATTTAGGAGCCATCTGTTCTTGTCTCCCACCCACTGAAAAAAAATGGATCCTTGCCCCAATTCCTTTTGAAGTACTCTTAGTATAAGGAGCTCACTTTTCTGCACATCCTTTTTCCATTATGATTGGAACTTGTTATTAAAAAGTATTTCTACATGTTGAAATAAAGCCTGTATCAATGTTAGTTTTTTAGAATATCTTAAAATAAATAGACTCAAAAATACTTTCCAGTACTATAATTTCAGAAATATGAAAGAATAATGACTTTCTTTCCTCTACATGCCACCTTATCCCCTTCCTCAATCAATAATACACAAAAATATAATGATACACTAAAAAAAACCATACAAACCAATACTAGTCAATTTAAGGCAGCATTTGGTAATGAAAAACAAGATACCTTTTATATAATAGAACTGCAGATATTCTAAGTCAATATTGGTCAAATAAATATTATGATTTTCTTTTAGCTCACATACTAATGAAAAATTTAGTTCCTGAAATAAGGCTACCTGGGTTTCTAACCTATCTTTTCTTCCACAAGCAATAAATGTTTTCTACTGGAAATTTGATCAAGAATTCTGTACTTTGATTTCATGACCTGAAAAATTGAAATAGAAATAGCACTTGCCACAAATATTGTTTTAAGGCAATTACAAGAGTGAAGTAAAGCTCTTAAAACCAAACATAGCAAATAAGTTATCAGTAAATGTCAGTTGCAATCCTTATATTTGCAGAATGTAAATAAGAGCATAGGATGGAAGGGAGGAATAGCCAATTGCAGAACAGAGGACAGTCACATGTAGGTGTCAGGGACTCGACTCTGAGGATACAAGGAGAGTCAAGATCTGGATATGTAACCAAAATAATCAGAGAACATGAAGGAATAGTTTAGGATAATTTCCTCAGACAAATTCCCAAGAAAGGCCTGTTTTTAGGACTGGACCTTGGCTAATTTCTAACTGGGCTCTGAGCACTGAGTGGTCAGCCCAATTGAGTGCTTTGTATGCTGGAGGCCTGAGACCGTGGTCTACCAGTTTCACCACATAGTTTATGCTAAAAATGTTGTTTATGCTGAGCACTTAGATTTTGCTTTGGGAACTATGGTCATAAGGCAGTACCACATGCCTGTATGATTTTTATTAAGAACCTTGAGCTAGACATATATATAGTCCCAGTCTACAGTTTCAGCTATTCAAAAGACTGAGGCTGGAAGACTTGAGTTTAGGATTTGAGACTAGTCTGGGAAACATAGCAAGACCCCATCTTAAAAGACAAATAAGAAACATCCTGGATACCAAGGGCCAGAATGCTACTCTGGTTTGCAATACTCTTATGGATATGTTGTCACTAATCACTGCTGGAGAATTAGGTAGGTCCCATGAGATTCTACCAGGAGAGGACACTGTGATGCTTGTAAACACTTTACTCCAGCTTGGCCCAGGCACCTTTCCATTTTTACCAAATTGATCTGTATCTTTTAATTGGAATAAACTATATCTGTGAGCACAAAATTTCTAAGTCTTTTGAATATTTTCAGTAAATCATTAAGAGTGACAGTGTTCTTCAGGACCCTGACAGAAGAGTGGAGCCCCAGCTCCTAAAACCAGATGCTTGAGAGACTAACACAGGGGGATTACAAGTTCAAAGTCAGCCTCAGTAACTTAGCAAGGCCCTAAGCAAATTAGTAAGACTGTTTCAAAATTTAAAAATTTTTGAACAAGGGCTGGAGTGTGGCTCAGCGGTCAATTTCTGGTAACAACCCTACTCCCCAAAAAAGAAAAAAATGAACAGGGGACTGAAATAAAAGGCAAAAATGAACAGTAAGTTATTTGATAATAAACTGTCCTGTATGTTATTCCACTACTTATAAGGTAATTTGGGATTATGAAAAACGGAACTCTTCTTTTGCTTTATTATTTATTATATATATCATGATTTTATGAAATATTTGTTATAACAATTTATGATTTATTATATTTTATTATAAAGATTACTTATTAATATCTTTTGCTCTTTTTATTAAGAAATTGTTGACATTTTTCACTATATCTTATTTTTATACTAATTTAATCCTTTGACTTAACTGTGCCCTGAATTAAGGCATGAACTGCCTTCTAGTGCTATTTCTTGCCTAGGGTGCTAATTTCTATTCCCCAACTTGAATTCCTGTCTAAATTGAAAAAAAACTCTAAATTGCCAAGATGGCATGGGGGCTATTTAAGTCAACAAAAGGAGAATTTTAATGCCTAAGGGCTTCCTTACCCTGAGAAGACATTATCAAGGTAAGGAAACATAAATGGGTCTCTTTTATCCCAACCAGGGATTTTGGAAAGCTATCATGGCACCGTGTGCTTTTGCAGCATAGAACTTTCTAATACTTAAGATTATATAATTATATTGCAAAATGTCTCCCAGTACTCTAAAGTTCACCACAGATAGGATCTATCTTCAATATTCTCTATTACCCTTAAAATTATCATTATCCAATCTGGTTACCAGGTTTGAGGACCTGGACTAATTTTAAAAATCTCTATTCTCCCCATCCCTCATCACACACAGTTCTGTCTCTTTACTTACTGTATTTGGTTATTCACTGAACAATTTATTTATCTTTAATAAAACTCTATTGTGCTAATCCATTCCCTGTTGATAACAACACAGTATCGCACAGTGGGTGAGTTATAAAGAAAAGAAATTTATTTTGGCTTGTGGTTCTAATCCATGGGCAAGGGGCTATGTTTGGTGATAGCTTTCCAGTTTATATACTCCAGAGGCAGCAAAGAGCATAACATTGCAAGAGACAGGTAATAAACATGTATAACCTTTGGTCTCTCTCTTCCTAAAAACTCACCAGTATTCAATCATAAAGGCCCCACAATGATAATTTTTGAATGTTAATCATGCCCAAAGATTCTACCTCCAAACACCATAGTCAGATTAAATTTCCACCCACTTAATACCCCACAGTGGGCATTAAACTCCAACATGAGTTTCAGAGGAGAAACTCATGTTCAAGCCACACAGTACCTATTTAGTAAACATGTATTAGTTTAGCTTAGTCAATAGTGATATATCTGTCTCCAAAATAAACACATAATCTTCAACTCAAGAAGTAAAAAGGCTAACATTAAATAATTATTATAAAAATTAGAATTAAACCATGATGATAATACATATGAAGAATACTTAGCAGAAATTAATGATATCATACTAGAAAGGGCCAGTGATCCCAGCTATTCCAAAGACTTAGACAGAAGGATGGAGAGTTCAAGTCCAGCCTGGACAATAAGAAAACAAGGAGACAGCTATCTTAAAAGAAAAAAATAAATAAAAGGAGAAGAAGAAAAGACAGATATAATAGGAAGTTTTAGGCATGAAGGCAGCAGGCAAGGAGCAGGACGGAGTAGAAGAGCAGTATCCAGAATTGCTACAAGACTTTATTTTAAAAACCCAGTCCCAATAAAACTGTGAAGCATGCAAAGAAATATAAAGTAAAATTTATATTAAAAAAGAAATAAGCAATACAAACTGCCTATGAAAATGACCAGATGGCAGATTTTACAGAAAGTGAGTTCAAAATAGTCATTTTAAATATGTTCAAAGAACTAAAGAAAAGCATAGTTCAATAAGTAAGGGGAGGCATGGCAGCAATGCTATGTCACATACAGAATGCCAAGGGAGAGAGAAAAATAGCAGTTATCCAAAGAACAAAATGAAGGTTCTAGAGCTGAAAAGCAGAATGACTGAAATAATAATTTAAAAAATTACAAGATAGGCACAATACATTTAAACCCACAGAAGAATTATTAAAGTTGATTGATAAAAGATTTATAGGGACCATGTAAGCCAAAGAGCACAGAAAAAATAAATTAGAAAAATTAATGGAGCCACCAAGAAAAGTGACACAACATGCATAATGGAGTGTGAAGAAAGAGAGGTCATTGCCTATGAGTGCGCATGTGTGTACTAGTGGCAGTAAACTAAACAAATTTATTGACAATGACCTACAAATCCTGGAAGCTCAAAGAACTCCAAGTAGGAAAAAATACAAAGAAATCCACAAAAAGATGTAATATAATGAAAATGATTAAAGTTAAAAATAAGGAGAAAATCTTGAAAGGAACAAGTGAAAATGGGTTTATAATCTATAAAAATATCCCAATTAGATCAAAATACGACTTCTTAGCAGATATTATGAATGTCAAAATGCAACGGAATAATATACAGTTGCTTCTTATTCTTCATAGGAATTATGTTCTATGAAATCACTGTGAACGTGAAATTAGAAATTCTGAATTTTGGCTCCTAGAGGATACATACATTTAGTTTCATCTGGCTCTGATTACAACATTTTTGTCAACCAAAACACAATTTTGCATTATATGTGTTTGTTTGCCAAACATATATATATATAGAAGTAGTCCTGTCTCAGTGCTTAAACCTGATCTTCTACAGAAACTTTTTCTTGCATAAGAATAAATAGTTGTCTTTTAAACTTTTCAGCCTCCTCAACTTGTACTTGGCAAAACCTTAGAAATGATCCCAAAATCCTGAGTAATAAAAGAAAAAAATATAGACGTCATCAAAATAATAATTTCAAAATGTGCTCAAAAGACATCATCAATGAAGTAAAAAAATAGCCCATAGGATGAGAGAAAATATTTGCAAATCATATATTTTATAAGGGATTTACATCTATAATACATAAAAAATGCTTAAAATTTAGCAATAAAGACTAATAATTCAATTAAGACATGGGCAAAGATCTAAATAACCATTTGTCCAAGAAAGATACAAATGGCCAATTTCAGTCCTATGTATATATCTAACAACAATTCAAATATATTTAAGCTCAAAAACTTGTGTGTGAATATTTATAGTGATATTATTCCCAAGATTCAAAATGTGGACAGAACTAATGGGGCCATCAAAGGACAGATAAACAAAATATGTTATATCAGTACAAGAGACTATTACTGGGCTGTAACATGCCACTACCTAGATAGACCTTGAAAACATTATGGTTAGAGTAAGAAGATGGATCAAAAAAGCCCACATTTTATGATTCTGGTGATATGGATATCCAGAATAGGGAAATCTATAGCAACAGAATTTAATTATCGGTTGCTTAGGAGTGAAGGCAGAAGACAGAGTTGCTATCCAGAGGACACACAATTTCTTTTTTGAAGTGATAAAAATGTTCTGAAATCAACTGGGGTAATGAAATCATGTGGAAAACACTCAAAATCACTAAATTATAATTAAATATGTAAATTGTATTTTACATTAGTTATATATCAATAAAGCCATTCTTTTATATAAAAGGAAAAAAGACATCTCTAAGTCACAGACCCGGTACTAAGACTTCAATTAAGAGTCTTGGGGGGATAAAAAGAAGGGGAAGAGCATCTAAAAAAAGGATCCACCAATGCAAAGGCCCTGAGGTCTGAAAGAGCTCATTACCCTGGTGGAATAGGATAAAAACTAGAGTTTAGAGCAAATGTACCAAAATCAGAGAAATGTGTGCTTGTGTTTGATATAAAGCAGGCAGAAATTTGATGGCCATATGAAGGATTGTGGGTTCATTCCTAAGTCAGATGAGTAAAATTGGAAAGCTCTAGATGGAGAGACCCATGATCCAATAGGACATTTAAAAGATATTTTGGGTCAGGTTTGTGTAGAATAGATTGGAAAGATTGAGTAGGGGTGCACAGGTAAGTTAGAAATATCTAATGAATCAGCTCTTGCAATGTATTAGATGCACAAGTTTGCCTAATATCTTCTGTATTACTATAAACAACAGACACTCAGGGGAAGTAAAACCTATATAAAATTTAAGGAAACACGTACTCTCTGGGCCATGTAAGTGTAGGGTTAGCATCTGCAAGATCCTACACACTGAGGGCGAATGTGTATTTATTTTGTGGTGCTAATGATCAAATTCAGAGTCATGCACATACTAGGCAAGCGTTTGAGCCCTAAATCACATCTCTCAATTTTATGTGCTTATTTAACTTTTAAAAATTTGTACCCTACTGATCTTGCTTCCTTTGGTCCCATTTCTGATGGGAACCTTAGAGTTTCACCCAGAAGAAAAATCCATTGCCTACCAGATTTGAGAACAGATACTAGTCTCTTAGCCCCTCTTGGGCTTGGGTTGGTCACTTGTAAAATGAGATTCATGTTATCTACTTCATAGTGTGGTTCTGGAGAATTAATTTTATGACATTACAACTCTGAAGCTTCTACCAAAAGGCCAAGGGATTTAAGAAGCACTCAATGACTGGCAGCTCTTCTTCTAATATGTTTAAAAAAATGGGTTATGTGGCTCCCCTGGTAACAAAAGTAGGTTTCAAAACAGATTTTTTACAAGATCAGTGCCTTTATTTGAGACATAAATCTTTTTACCACCTGTCCCAAACCTACTTCTCCAGCCTCATTTCCTTATATTATAATTTCCCACAGGCCTCTTGGCTTCAGGCAAGCTGTAATTTTCACCCTTCTCAGAGCGTGCAATATTAACTTTTTTATAACTCCATGTCTTTCTGAACTTACTGTTCTTTTGATGTGTAATGTCTATTCTTGTTTGTTAACCTAGCAAACTCCAACTTACACAACAATACTCTGGAAATGTGATCAGTGTGATAAAGTTTTACCCTGTACCCTTGGGGAGAATTAATAGCCTCTACTATTTATATCTCATAATAATTTGTTTATATTTTATGAATTTACCTATTGTTCTATGTTTGTATTTTGTTATGTTATATTATGGTTTATTAACAGGACTCTAACAGACTATAGTGTTTTAAAGGCAGGAGTGATTTTTTTTTTAAATTTGTAACCCCTGAGCAAGCAGAAATAATTTTATTAAACATATTATGCCCATATTCATTCATTCAATCACAAGTATTTGTGTTTTCTATATGAGATAGTCCTTATACTTGCCTAAAAATGATAATTAAAAGATACAGAAGAAATTAGAGTAGAAAAAATGGTTTAGATTTAGAAGCTATTACTATAAACTGCTACCTTTAGATCACTGCATTCTTATCTTCAAAATGAAGACATTAAGAAATCCTACCTCAGAGGATTTTCATTAAGGTACCTATTTACTAGCAGCCGTTGAAAAGTTAAAGCATGATGGATGTTTAGTTGCCATTTCAGAAAACATCTTTTGTTTTTATGGACGTTATCCCCTAATTTGGGAAAACTACAATTTATATGTCTCCAAGTAAAACATATTAATATTTCCAAAATCATAAATGTATAATGCAATTAAAGATGTGTACACAATTGTTCCATTAGTTTGTTCCATACTACAAAGGAGAGGAAGGATCATTATGGCCCATGGTAGTCAAGGAGTGCATTGAAGCCATGTGGCTGGTGATAGGTGGGACTTAAATGGAGAGGAAGGGGGCTGCCTATGCCTGCCTGTGGTTTCAGAGGACTGCACGAGTGGTGCACGGATCAAAAGATGGTCCAATTTGTGTGCAGTGATGGGAAAAAGGAGTACAGCTTCAGATGCAAACTGAAAATACTTATCTGTTCAGAAAACAAGAATTGATTAATGTCATTCTGGAAGAGGAAATGAGGTGAGAGAGTGGTTTGAATGAGGAATTGAGAAGTGCAAGAATTAAACGGAGCCAACGTTGTCCTAACCTGTACATGAATGAAGTCCAGTATTTCTTCCACTGGCTCTTTTGTGTAAAGGCTGTTTCTGTATCTCTCTATTCACTTCCACTGGTGCAAGTCAGTAATTTTGCCCTGCGGATTCCCCTAAGGACACCTCCTATTGTTTCTGAACACAAACCAATGGGTTTTCTAAACCAGTTGCCAGCTATTCACATGTACATGGCACAGTAGCTGTGAGGAAACTATCAATATGAAAATGAGAATGTCACTACCCCAAACAAGTAAATGAATCAATAAAAAATTTTAAAATAGGGGCTGGGGCTGTAGCTCAGTGGTAGAGCGCTTGCCTAGCATGCAAGAAGCACTGGGTTCATACAAACAGTAAATGAATAAAATAAAGATTCATCAACAACTTAAAAAAATTATTTGAAAAAAATTTTAAATATGGAACCAGAGCCTGTAGAGCCATATAGGGAGATTTTTCTAAGATGTTTTAATGAAAACACACACTTTCTCAAACACTATTCCCCTAGTTATTGTTTATAAATAAGATTCTTCCAAATCTATCCCACTCAGTCTTCCAGTTATCGGCATGACTGTTGTTTTTCAGTAGCCATATTATTAGCAGAGCTTTCTGAAGCTCCACGTGGAAACATTAAATCTGTATACTAAACAAACTCAACCAAGACTCCTAAGGTGTTTTCTTTACTCACAGTATTGTTCTTTCCTGTGGAGGCTCTGCACTTGGCAATCATCTCCCTGAGACATGAATAAAGTGAATAAACATATACTTTAAAGAGATTTACCAGAAGAGAAAATTTGAAAGAAAGCAATATTGAAAAGTCTTGATTATGTATCACAGGTTGGTATGTTATTGACTTGCTCCATCAAATAAGTTGATAAAAAAGCTTGGTTTCTTGGAAAGCCAGGGATATTGGTTAAGAATATGTGGAAATAATATTTTATATTATTTATAGAGCTCAACCCTCTGCCAAGAACAGATTTATTTTCTTCCCTGCACAGAACTGGCTGAAAAATCACAAGTGTTAGTTAAGTCCTGTTATTCTTAGATTATATCAAATGTAATATGTTTTATATGATGTTCTACTATATCACATATCATATAAAACAGGGTCCAGACTAATCGAGAGCCAGAGAACACAGAGAGGTCTCCTCTATCATAGCATAAAACCTTTTATTACTCCTTATCAAACCAACTCAGAGGAAGTCACTTTTCTTTACAAGCCTATTGTGATTGAGACAAACATTTTAAATGCACAGTAGAATTAGTAATCATAAAGATAACAAAAATATCAACATCGTTATACATTCACTATTGTTTATATACCACTAAAACATTTATTAGCTCCTTTTGGTAATAACTCCTACTTATTTCTCTGGTCTCATTTTACATCTTTAATTGCCAACCACACTGGGCTTCTTTAAACTCTTGTACATACCTTGCAGTTCCCCATCTATGGATATGTGGACATTGTTTTACTTTACCTAGAGTTTCTCTTTACACTGTCACACAACAGTACTCATATTCCCGTTTCTTCAGATAGTACATTCTATTATGTTTCTACAAATTCCTCTGTATCTTTTGAAACTTCCCTCAAACATATCTGTAATCTCGCTGCCCCATATGTGCTGCATATTTTTAACCATTTCTGAAAATCTGCCTTCAATGATTGAAAACGTTCCAAGGCAGAAACAGCATTTCCCTTACTCAGAGCTATTTCTCCCTCTAATGCTTCAACTTTCCAAGATCTGAAAGAACTTACCTCTGCTAAAAAGAAATCATATGTGTGTGTGGGGGGGTGTGTGTGTATACACACCTTCAGAGTTTTCATTCTGCTATCTATGGGTCTTGAATTTGTATAAATATGAAATTACTTTTAAAATGTTTCAGAGAGGCAGTGAATGCTTGAATTGTGAATAACTTCATGCTATAAAATATTATATTTAGGTTTTCCAAGATACTTCACAAAAATATAATGAGAATAGTTAAAACTTGGATTAAATTACTTTAATTAGACAGTGAAAACTATGTGATGCACCTGAGTTTGTTTCTGTATTGGTTCTATGCACCTCATCCTTGTGCCTAAAGAAGAAACTTTCTACAAGTCTGGATTCTGGGATACACTTGTAAATTTGACTTTCTCTTAATCCTTTTATATAATTCTTGTGTCTCTTATTTTTGTTAGTCTTCACTTTTGCTTAGTTTGAGTATTTCTGATTGTTATTTCTTGTGGGAGTGTTTTATTACTTGTGCTTTAGTACCTCTCCCATGTATTTATTTTCCCTAGAATCTGTTTTGAAAATTTTTGAGAAATAGTTTTAAGAAATACATTTAGATGCATAGAAAGAAAAAAGTCACATACACACACAGAACACATGCTTCATTATTAGGAGGTAACAGTTTGTGGAATTTATTGGTCCATTTTTCACAGTGCCTGTTATGGTACCATTCACATAGATGGTGCCCAGTTTCTTCAAAGGAAAGTCATTCCATTGGTGCAATGCTTTAAAATATGAGGACACCAGGCACACAGTGATGCATCCCTGTATTCCCAGCAACTTGGAAGGTTGAGACAGGAGGATTACAAATTCAAAGCCAATCTCAGCACCTTAGACCCTGTCTCAAAATTTAAAAAATTAAAAGGACTGAGAATGTAGCTCAGTGATAAAGCACCCCTGGTTAAAATCCTCAGTCCAATGAGAGAGAGAAATATATACATATATATATAGTATATATATAATATATATATAATTTATATGTTAAAATATATATACATATACATAAATATATATATATATATATATATATAGAGAGAGAGAGAGAGAGAGAGAGAGAGAGAGAGAGAGAGAGAGAGAAAGGGGAGGGAGGAGGGACAGATTAGAGAAAGTTGCTTGTCAAAGGAATGGCATAGAGAAATCCTAGCTGGGCTACTTGGAAATTTCTAAGACCCAAAGAAGGAGAAGGTATTACACTTGTATACTTTGTAGACAAATGGTAGTGGTTAGACACCCAGCTTTGTTGCCTACTGACTAAGAGATTTATCACTGCTGTTTCTTAAACCCTCTCAACCTCAGTTTCCTCACTTGTAAAATGAAGATAACTATCTGCAATCTAAATTCAACAATTCATTTAAGCAATGCTTATGAAGTGCATATGATGTGCCACACTTTGTCCAAGGGCTTTGTATTAGCCTTTTTATCCTCATAATGACCCTGCTAATTTATTTCCCATTTTGTAGATGAAAATAACTGAGGCTAAGTGAGATTAAGTCATTGGCTCATTATTATGCAGTAAATGCATGGCTATGGAATATTCCAGCAGCAATTTCACTGGCATGACATTGAAAGTCACCCTCCTACAGTTTGTCATGTCCTCTGGGAGGCCTTCTCTCCCTTTCTTCTGTGTCCCCTGAAAGCACTTTGTGTTTCTTCTTTCACAGCGCATACCTTAATGCTGAGCAGTGCGTCCTGCACTTAACCAAAACATATTGAATGCTAGCAGTGTGTCTTTCTCTCCTTTGCTCTTCTCCTAATTATCCAATCCCATTAGTTGGGAGAATAACTGAATAAATGAATGAATGCTTATTGTTCTATGAATTATATATCTTCATAGCAGAGTCTGTTAACACGGCGACTATAGGAGTAGCAAAGCTGGGCAGATGAAGCTCATTACCTTTCCAATATCCACTTTTCCTTATTTCCCTTCTAACAAAGTACAATTTTAATTGGGTAGCAATACCCAAACTTCAAATTTAACAACCAAAAAAAATATTACTCAGTTTCCCCTTGCAAGTAAAAGGGGTTATTAACACCAAGTATGACCAATTGTTTGTAAGTTGAAGTCAGCTGGATGTTTCTAGAAATGTTTTTACTTTTCTGATGTCATCACCCACGTACCCCACTTCTCTTTCTTGCTTCTTTTTATATTTATGCTCAGAATGTGAGCATAAGGCTGGGCAAGGTAAAACCATCACACAAGTTTGAGAATTTGAGAATAAAATTTGCATTCTGAAAATGGCAAAGAATAAAAATCATACAAATAGAAGGAGCCCAGTGCCAAGGGTAGCAGACCCAGCTTACTTATAGAAAGAATCCTAATTACATGAGTAAAAAATCATGATTAAGCCATTATAATCATGGTTTTGTTATTCACAAATATATATCATTTGATGTAAAAGGATTTCTCAGCATAGTTCTTTAAAAGAAAACTGGAAGAATAAGGATAGTAAAGAGAAAATTTTCTAATTTGTCTCTTAAATTAAAAGGCTTAAAGACTTAGAAGGCATTTGCCAAAAAAAAAAAAAAAAAAAAGACAAAATCTACCCAGTATTTTGTAGGAAGTAAGTGGATAAGTGGTCATTTGTTTAAATACAAGTAGTAAATGAAAGAATTTTTGCTTACTGCTATTAAAAATAAGTCTAATCTCAGCAAGACCATGATTTTAACAGCATGCTAATAGCATTCAATCCCGCTCTCACTTCAGTTACAAGTAATGATGGTAAAAATGAAGATTAAAACAGAAAACTGGAAGCTGTGAATTTTAGTTTCAGTTCTATCCTTAACAACAAATAATTTGAGCTCCCTCAATCTCAAGGTCCCCATGTTTGGCTTAGAAATAAAAAGCTGCCAGCTCTGTTTATTTCAGTGTTCTTGTGAGAATCTAATCAGTCACTTCCTAAACTATAAAACATTTTACAGATATGAGGTACCATTTCCACTAAACCGAAATTATTCTGTAATTTCCTTTTGAATCTTCAGTGTCAGGATTTTTCTAACCTACTCATTAAGAAAATGGTTCATAAGAGACAAAAATAACACCGAGGATATTGCTGAGAAATGACTGCAGGGAACTTGGAAGACTAATGAGAGAAACAGACAAATAAAATAATGACACAATTGGAATATAATTTGAGACTATGGGAAGTACTGATAGGAAGAGGAATGTGTGATAGTCCTGATTTGATCTCATTATTCCTTTTTTATATTTTTAAGTTTGTTCTAATTCGTTATACATAATAGAATATATTTGACATATTATACATATATGGAGCCTAACTTCTCATTCTTCTCATTTTTATCGTAAATGTTGGAGAATTGGTCATATAATCATATATGCACATAGGATAGTAACGTCCGATTCATTCTACTATCTTTCCTATTCCCAGGAACAACTCTTGCCTGCCTACCACTGCTACTACTATTTAGGCAAAGTACAGGCTAAACACCAATGATAGATTTTCTATCAGCCAAGTGAGGTCTAGAACCTTCCAAAATGATATTTCTAAGGACTTAGAACCCATAATATTTACAAGGTACACTTCTAAGAAGTCTTTTTTTTTTTTTTGCGGTTGTTCTTATTGGTTATATATGACATTAGAATCTATTTTGACATATTTATACATCATGGAGTATATCTTATTCTAATTAGGATCATAGTCTTGTGGATGTACACAATGCTGAGGCTCACTCTGGTGTATTCATTTCTGTACGTAGGAAAATTTTGTCAGATTCATTCTACTATTTTTCCTATTCCTATCCTCCCTGCTTTCTTCTCATTCCCCTTTGTCCAATCCACTGAGCTTCTATTTTTTCCCCACCTCATTATTGTGTGTTAGCTTTTATATATCAGAGAGAACATTCAACCTTAGTTTTTGGGGATTGTATTTTTCCACTTAGCGTGATAGTCTGCAGATCTATACATTTGCTGTCAAATGTCATAAAGTCATTCTTCCTTATAACTGAATAATATTTCATTGTGCATATAAACCACATTTTCTTTATTCATTCATCTGCTGGTGTGCATCTAGTTTGGTTCCATAGCTTAGCTATTGTTTTGGTTTTTTTTTTTTTGGTACTGGAGATTGAACTCAGGGACACTAAACCACTGAGACATATCCCCAGCCCTATTTTGTATTTTATTTACAGACAAGGTCTCACTGAGTTGCTTAATGTCTCACTTTTGCAGAGGCTGGCTTTGAACTCATGATCCTCCTGTCTCAGTCTCCCTGACTGCTGGGATTACAGGCTTGTGCCACCACACCTGGCAGCTACTGTGAATTTTGCTGCTATGAACATTCCTGTGGCTGCATTAAGCTTCTATTCAATGCATCACTTGGCAAGAGATTGTAAAAACTTCCCTTAGTGGTGGACAGGTTTGCCAACTCTTATGGGTGGCTCCTGTAATGAAACAACTTCTCTGTTCCCAGAAATACTTTGTCACAGTCTATAAACTCAGCAATTTTTAAAAAGATATAATATACACATCTACTTGGTCACTTGGGTAGATATGCCTTGTGAAAAAATGTTAAATCTCATCAAGAATTTATCTCAGGCTATCAACTGTTGACAAAATGTTCTAATCACAGCACACTCTACCACACTATTACATACACAATTATGGAGCTTTGGCACTCCAAGACCCTCCACAATACATCCAAAATTCCCGGGGTAGGAATATCTTCTCTAGTGCTCTTCTGCACCTGTTAGGCAAGTAGCCTTCTCATTTTTGTCTCTTATCTCTGTTGTATAAATCCAGACTTAAAATTCATCTCAGGAATGTCCTATACACTGTGTAAGCTTATATAAATATCTCAACAGAGAAAATAAAACAATTTTAAAAAGAGAAGAAAAGGGACATTGTAGATTTAAAACATACAACTGACAAGAAAAACTCACTACCTTAAAAGTAGATTGGAGGTGGCAAAAAGAATCAGTAAGTTTGGAGAAAAATATAAAATGTATCTGATACAAAGATCAGGGAAAGAACTGAATAAAAATTGACAGAGCCTCAGAGATCTGAAGGAAAATATCAGTTGTACAATTTACACAAAATTGCAATAACAGAAAAGAGAAAGAGTGGGATAGAAAGATATTTGAAGGAATAATGACAACCTTTCATGGAATTTGGTGAAAAATGTTCATTTAGAACTCCAAGAGGCTTAACAAACTCAAGAAAGGAAAATTATTTAAAATTATAATCAGAGAGCTGATAGCCATAGAATAAAAGTCTTGAAAGTGGTAAAAGAGTCATGTGACATACAGGAGATGAAAGTATAACTTCAGGTTACTATTCCCTCATCAACAGCAGAGCCCAGAAAAAATTGTGACAACATATTATAAATGCTTTAAAAATACCCTGTCAAATGATAATTCTATATTTAATTATGATTTTCTGCAAAAATAAAAGCAAAATAAACATAGTTCCAGATAAAAACTAATAGGCACTTTTTAAAAAAAATAGAAAATGAGAACTATGAGAAAGCCTAAAGGAAATGAAAATAATGATTCAGAGCCACAGAAAGCCTTAAGAAACAGTAAAAAATGGTAAATGCATGAGGACAGTATATATATTTATATATTTTCTATTTTTATCAATCTCTTCTGCATTTGAAAAATACATGACTTTAAATCAACAAAAATAATGCATTATTGGAATTATAATATGTAATCATATTTTTGTGTAAAAACACATACCTTTATATTTATAGTATAGAAAAAGCTGAGATAAACAGATAGGGTGGAATTAATTGTAAGTTAGAATTAACTTAACTCTAAGTTGATTGGGATGGTTAAAGATACAGATTGTAAACCTTACAGCAGCATCAACAACAACAACAAAAGAAAAAAAAACTGCAGGGCAATATTATAGCTAGAAAGTCAGTAGAGGAATTAAAATGTTGTAGTAGAAACATCTGTGTCACATAAAGGGAGGCAGTAAAGAAAGAATGGGGAAAAAGCAATAGAGAGGCAAGACAAATTGAAACAGCAAAATGGTAGGTATAAGTTCAACAGGTAAAATAATCACATTGAATTTGAAATTTCTGAAATACTCAATGGCAGAAATTTTCTGAATGGATGGAATTAAAATCCACCTAATTATATGTTATATATACAAAAGAGGCACTTTAAGTGCAAGTCAAATATATTAAAATTAAATAAGTAAATATAGTATAGAGATATACTTTAATATCAAGGTAAATTAACTTTGAAATTAAACAGAATACAGAAACACAACATGCAAACAGAATAAGAGAGTCCACATGGGTTCACGGATATAAAACAAAGCAGACCGACAGGAATATTACTAGAAAAAACAAGAGATGTTTCAAACTCATAAAACAGTAAATAAAGCAGAAAATGTAACTGTTATAAATGCATAATTTATAAATAGAATAGCTGCAGAATAAGCAAACAAAAATTATAAAGATGAAAAGATAATTAGTAAACAGAGTTGCATATTTCAAGATTTGTCTCAATAATTGACAAACCAGATGGACAGAAAATCAATAAGTACACAAAAAATGTGGACATTATCAACCACCTCACCTCTATAGCATATTTTTTTCAGGTTCACATGGAAGATTTGCGAAGAAAGACCACACACTGAAATACAAAATGTCTCTTTATATTTTGAAGATTGAAATTGTAGGGTTTGTCATTTGACCATAATGTTAACAAATTGAAAATCAGTAGCTAAAAGAAATTCAGGAAACAGTGAGAACAAATATACCAGAAATGTATGAGAAGTGGTCCCACTGGTTCTTGGAAGACAACTTTAAGCATTATTGCTTATTTTAAAAAAGAAAATATAAAATTGGTGATAAAAACTTCCATCTAAAGAAGCTAAAGGGAGAGAAAATTGAAGCCAAAGTACATATAAGAAATAATAAACACCTGAGCAAAAATTCAGAAAATAGGAAACAAAAAAAAGGTCAATGGAGTTGGAAATATCTATAATGAAAGAGAGAATATCATAATTACAGAGATAATAAAGAAATAGGAAGATATTATGTATAATTTTATGCAAATGCATTTAACAACTGTCTTTAAATGTGCAAATTATTTGAAAGATACAAAATGCTAAAACAATATAAATATATATAAAAATGTGATATACTTGTGTTATATACATGTTTTTCATGTATAAATAGTGTATGTATATTTCTGTTTATGTGTGTATACATGTTTATATTCCAAAAGTAATCTTCAAATTAAACACAAAAGAAGCAACTCATTTCTCAGAAAATACTAAAATATTCAAGAATAATTTAACAGAATATTCTAAACACTAAAACTAAAAAGCATTCTGGTAGAAAATACCTTTAAAACACTATCCAAGAAACAGAGTAGGAGAAAATGTTGTACACTAAATGTTTCTATTTTCAGAATATTTTAACAACTTGTATAACTCAATAATAAGGGTACAAACCCAATGAAAATATGGCCACATTTGATAGGCACTTAAAACAAAAAGGTCAAATGCCTACAAAGCATATGGAAAAGTTCTCTACATCAGTAGTCCTTAGGGAAATGCAAATTAAAATCAAAGTAATAGTCACTACAGTGATTAACTTTAGAAAGATCTCAAATAGTATCAAGGATGCAGAACAACTGGAATGTCCATACAATGCTTGTGTGTAAAGTAGCACCTTTTTATGACAAAAGTCTATCTTTTAAATTTATTTTTATTTTTAAATAAATCAGACTTAAATCTGCCATATGACCTAGCAATTCTTCCTAGAATTCACCCAGGAGAAAGTAAGATATATGGCTAATTTAATAATACAAGAATTCGTATACCAGTTCTATTTACAAAAGTCCAAGGTGAAAACAAACCTAAATGTTAACAGGACCAATAATAAACAAACACTGACACATTTATGCAATGAAATACTACCCATTAAAGAGAGACAAAATAAGGACACCACCACAACATATATGAATCTCAGAAACATCACTCTGAGTCAAAGAAGCCAGGTATCAACATCTATGTCCTGCAAGCTTTCATCTATGTGGTATTATGTAACAGGCAATCCTGGTCCATGTGGAAAACTAACTAAACTCAGATGACCTCCTGGATAGATTTGTTGGAGGAACTGTCGTGAAGGGCACAAGGGACTCTGGGGGTGATACACGTATTATATGTTTTGATAGGGATTTAGGATATAGGGATATAGGCAGTTTTTAAGCTGACTAAAATGTACAATTAAGATGTGCATTTACTGAATGCAAATATTCCATTAAATATGATACTAAAATATAATACAAAAATGTTGTTATTTTAACCCTTAATCAATGATATTCTGATTACTTTATCACCAATCTTTCCTGGATTTTTTTACCCATACAAAGACTAGATCTTGGTCCTCTTTCCCTTCTCTGATTTTTCCTTCCTATATTTGACCAATATTTTTTTTCTCCTTTTCCCATTTTAGGTCCACCTAGGAGTCCTAAGCTCTTGGCACAAGGTGTTTGGGTTCTAAACTCTGACCTTAAAACTTACCCAGGTATTTTTTCCCATGCACATATCCTTTGTAAACTGAAATTCTGATTCTTATGCTAACATAATTATTCCCTTTCCATGTTACTATACCTGCACTAAGAAAGAGAGATGGTGAATATTTGACTTACCTCCTGTGATAATTTCATGCCGGTTCTGCCACCTGACTTCTTTCTAATGGAAAGGAAGATTGCTACAGGAAAGTCATGATAGGAGACACAAACAGGGTGGTCATCTTAGCTCTGGCTAAGTTGCAACCTCAGAATTGCAATGCTAGATGCCATTCCATCCACAAAACCATTCACATGATCTGTAGTAAATGTTTGCATACTATTATGAATGGTTATTTTATTTGCTGTAGAACATTCAGAGACATAGAGGGATTCAGTAGCCACAGAAATTTTTTGAGTGGGTAGAACAGCCAGATGAGTTAGGAAGTTGAATTACAGAGAGCAAAACTCAAAGAATTTGGTTTTGAAATGGCAAGGCCACCTACCCCTCAAACAGGGAGTTTGCTTGTGGCCAATTGTTAGCTTGAGGATGAAACTCACTTGTCCTAATCTAACAAGTGGTGCTTTGAAATTTTTAAACATGATCCCAGAGGTTGGCTTTGATTATATGCCCTCAACTCCTATGACACTGCTCATTTAAGAGAGAGTTTGAAACTGAGGCAGTGAACACCATTGGACACTTATATATTGGAGGATAATTTGCAATACACTTTGATTGCTGAGAAACACATGTGGGATTCTAAATGCGTCTTATTAGCAGACATCTGAGAGGAAAATACTCCAAGTCCTTAATACATGACTGTTCTTAACCCTGACTATGTCTTGCTACCTACAACTCACACTTCACACAGGCTAATCCTTAGCTGCACTCAGTCGGGTTGCTTCCCCACCTTGACTTGCGCTGCCTGCATACTGAGCACAGGCTCTTTTTCATTAGTGTTGTTTGTTACAAATTGCTTCACTAATTAGATAATGTATTTATTTACTTGATAACAAACACAATTATAAAATGTCAGTGAATTAATTTTAGATTTCTGCACCCAAAGTGTCACTGTGATAGATCAATGATTTTTCTGCTTCCTGTCATTTCTTCTGTGTTCACTGATATCCATGGTTTAGAATCCATAAGCATTTTTTAAATATTACTTGATCACTCTCATATATTTCATATAAACATGATGCATTTTATATACAATCTTGTGAAGCTATAACCTTTAAACTTTGGCTTTTTCCAATACACGTTAAGTCTAATAGCCCTGATGCACACACTTCATTAATAGCTTTCATTTTACCTTGCTCATACTATTGAGATTTAGCTTTATTAGTATTTGACAGACATTTCTAAAATAGTATATCATATAAAAGTGGGATAATGATCTAATCTGTTATCTGGTGGCAATTCCTAATGAGTGGAGAAAATTTACACAGGTAGATCTTCAAATAAAAATCTCTCTGCTAATATTATTCAGAGATAAAGGATGAGATAGACAATAGCCTTTAGAACTAATTAAACGTAATTGTACAAAATTTCCCACATGACTTGTTATAATTATCTCACATTAAGATAGCATATGGCATTGTAAAGAAAAGCAGCAATAACTACTTTCCATATACAAGAATTTTATTTTAAACATCTCTGTTTAAGAAAGTTTTCCTTTTTTGTTCGGGAACTCATCCAGCAAAATATTCATAATACTTGGGAAGAAATGAGGATGTAAAATTCAACTTTTAAATATCTCCCTAACCAGTTTTTGTTTATACAATAAATTTGTTTAACTTATATAAGACACAAAAATCTAACAGACTGATATAGTCATCACAAAAAAATTGCAAACATTTTGTTATATTTTCCTACACATTATAAATTTTAAAATGGGTCCATGTAATGGTATTTCTTTTTTTCATTTCAGTAACTGTATATTAGCATTGTTATTACTATCAGTGGCTACATGCCAACCATTATTTAAACAGGATCATGTTGGTGACATCTAGACTATTTTGGTATTGTCACCACTTTTGAGTCATATTTATTTCTGTTAGCTTTCCTAAAGCCCCTCACATCTCCTTGATCAGAACACTCTTACACCAATCAATGGCAAGAAAAATAGGAATATGATGTTTGGCTTAATACAGAATGTCTGCTAGAGGCTTCCAACTCCATACATATTCTTTTTTCTCCTGTCTTCCTTAAAACCTCTTTCAGTTAGGTATTTGTTTAATTATGCAGATGTGGAAGCCAAGAAACTTGAGGTAGGAATGTGCCTAAACTACAAAGTTTATAAAGGACAAAGCTACAAACAAAATCTTCCCAACTCTAGCCTTTAATTTAACATCCTCTGCCTATTCCAATTTCTACCCAAAGAGCAAATCTGTAACTCTGTTTTATGCTGACCCGTGCTTATATAGGGTACTGTTGGAGTGAGTGCTAGTGTTGCCTTTTTCTTGTCATGGAATTTAGCATAATTTTCCGTGAAAATGTGCCCTTCTAGATTAATATATTTGATATAGAAATTAATATGGGGAAATAGATGTTGCTCTCTGCTGTTGTAAATATCAAAAAAGCTAATTTCTTTAAATTGTGCCCCGTTGACATTTCTTGCCATACAAATAAAATTAGAAACATCAGGCTAGAGACATAGCTTCACTGGAATTTGTACCAAGCAAGATTGAAAACTGCCCTTTTGTGTAGATCAATATCTGCTTCTCAAAATAAGTTCAAAAATGAGTTAAAACCAAGTTCCAGTAGTTGGTGTTTGGAAAAAAGCTGGGAAGATCACTCTTCAAATCACCATAACCCATCACTGTACTTTCCTAGAATACTTTCTTTTTTAATGAAGTGGAAAAATATAAAACTTCATGAAAAGAAAGAAATCATTGTTTAATGAAAACCAGCTATGGCCAGGCATTTCCATATTGGCTGCTATGTAAAATATTTCAGTAATTCAAGAAGTCAGGATAATCTTCTGTCACAAAGCATAAGAAAAAGAAATGATTAAATAGAATTGCTTAACACTGACATTACACAGCTCATACAAAAGAGGATAAAGTTCCTCTTAAAGTTAAATTCTTAGTTCTCTCACTTTTATTCATTTATTTTTCTTTTTTGGTATCAAGGTTTAAACCCAGGGGCACTTAACCACTGAGTCACATCCCCAGTCCTTTTTAAAAAAAAAAAATATTTTGGGTCGGGCAGGGTCTCACTAAGTTCTTTAGGTCCTCACTAAGTTGCTGTGGCTGGCTTTGAACTTGGAATCCTCCTGCCTCAGCCTCCAGAGCCACTGGGATTAGAGGCATCCACTGCCATGCCCAGCTCTTAGTTCTCTTTTCCACACATTTTGATGGATATTTAAGAACCTATTGGCTGCTCTAGGAAACACAAAACTATGAGAGATACAGTAGCAAGAACTTGAGGAGGGACTGAAAACTGATTTTTGCCATCAGAATTTATGCAGGGAAGGGAGAGACTGGAATGTTGAGCTAGCAGTCGTGGAGAGATCATGATAAGCACTCTATGCATTTAGTTAAGTCCTGGAAATGCAACAGCTATGGTTCAGAACCACTTCCTAGTGTAGGGATCACAATCTTAAAACCAATCTCTAAACAAAAACAGGCTCACTCCAACAAAAACTAAAACCAAAGCTCATAGAGCCAAAGGAATCAAAGAGCAATGTAAAATTTTTGACAAAACAAAATACATTACCTGTGAAATGAAAACTATATAATCAGACACCCTAGGATTCATTATTACCTATGCCCAGTACATGCTCAAAACTCAGTTAACCAGCAACAGAATAAAGACAATAGAAATATACAACATACAAATTTTCAATCTAAAGAAAATCGAAGAACAGAATCCTAAATCTAACAAGAAGATGAAATTTACATTATGTGCAGATCTATTTCTGAAACTCCAAATATGTTAGTTTTATAAAATAAGATAAATCCAAAATCTAAACATGAAATATGGAACTATGCAATACTCAGGAAGGAATAGAGGAGAACACATATGTCCGGAATGAAAGATTTCTTACACCAGTGACACAGCTAAGTGGTCGTGTTTGCCTAGCATTTATGAGGCACTGGGTTTCCTTCCCAGCACTGCAAAACAAAACACAAAACAAAAATGAATAAATAAATTATATATATCAGAAAAGAAACACATATTTAAGAAGGCAAACTGGGATGAATTTAGAGGACATTCTATTAAATGAATAGCTCAGGCAAGGAAATCAAATGCCATGTGTTCTCCCTTATATGTGGAATCCCCACACCCAAAAAATTGAGCTCCTAAAGATGTATAATAGACGTGTGGTTACGAAGGGCTGAGGGAAAGAGGGAGATAATGGTCAAAAGGTACCAAGTTCCACTAAAACAGAAGAAATGAGTTAAAAGATTTTTTTATACAACATGGTAACTATAGTGATAGCAATGCATTATATTCTTGAAAATCACTAACAGAGTAGGTTTTAAGTGTTCTGACTACAAAAAGTTAAGTATGTGAATTAATGCAAATATGCATTATCTAAATTTAACCATTCTACAATGTATACATATTTTAGAACATGATACGTACATAAACATTTGGTCAATTAAAAATAACTCAGGAAAGAAAGATCAGTTGAACTTCATCTACATTAAAAATTGTTCATCAAAAAATACAAGCCATGATGAAGGTGAGATATAGTATAAGAAAGCTCTTTCAATACACATATCTGATAAAGGTGTTGTAACTAGAATATGTAAAATACCTAAATATCAATAATGAAATGGCAAACCATTCCGTGAATTATATGCCCAAAATGTATGAAGGGACTTCATAAAAGAAAAAATTAAAAAGAAATTTGCAACCACACATTCGATAAAGATATGGCACGACAGAAACTCTGACAACATTGGTGTTATGTAAAGTGGTAAAACAACTTAAGAAAATTGTTCAGCTTTTTCAAATGCTAAACATATCCCTACTTTTTGACCCACTGTTATGAGTTGAGCAAAGAGAAATGCTGTCTGGGGGAAAAAAAAGCTGTACAAGAATTTTACATTTATTTTACTTAAATTAGTCACAAACTGGAATAAACAAAGGTCTAACAACCAGAGAATGAACATATCTTTTCATATGCATATAAAGATATTACTCAGCAATAAAAAAATGATTAATAAGCACAGCAACATTAGGCTTCTCAAATTATTATGATGAATAAAAAGAGCCAGACACAAGAAATGTTCAGATTGCATGATTTAAGTGAAGTTAATGAAGTGCATGGTATAAGTGAAGTTCAAGGATAAGCAAAACTAATGTATGGTGAGAGGTGTCAGTTGCCTGTGGGTGCAAGGGAATTAATATTCAAGGTATACAAGAAATTTTGTGGACTGCTGGAAATCCTCTTCGTGTGAGTTGAGATGTTGTCTACATAAGCTTATACTTTGATCAACACTCATCAAATTACATATTTAACATCTCCCTATTATATTCTACATGACTTTAAGAAAACCAGAATCACTGTAATGGGTTGACTTGTCTATCAGATGGGTCTATTATTATAACTGTCTGATTCATCTTTAGAGAGGTGAAGGTAAAATGTGATAAATATTATAAAGAAAAAATATGATTGATTCATCATTCTATTTTTCTTCTGGGAAAGTGTGTGATGTCTTCCAGGGATTCTTTGGGGTGCAATTTCATTTAGTTTCATTTTACACTACTTGAATGCTTTCTGTGTTTCCCCTGCTTTTCAGATATTTTACTATTCTGGCTTGATTGTTGTCTTAAAATCTTTATTTCTATTTGCTCCCAAACTTCAGTAAATATTTTAAATTAAGAACAGATAAAACTAATAAATATTGCATTTATACATAAGAACTGAACAGGCAAATACTGGCTTCTGGGAAAATTAAACAATCTCAGTAGGAGCTTTTTCTAAACCAGATCCCATCCTATAAGACAGGCAATGTTATGAAGCTGTATTTGAGATATCTCCAAATATCAACTAGTGAAAAACTTCTGCACACTAAAAAAAAAAACAAAGAAAAACACTCCTGTTTTAGTGTGATATTCCCAAAGCAGCAGCTCTTCTGGGATGCAGCAGGGAATAAGGACATAGTCATTTTCTCTTTTTAGCTGAATCTACTAAAATGTCCATGAGGAACAACTCACATCTGCATTATAGCAGCATTTAGATTTGGGATGAGACCCAGAAGCTTTGCTTACAAACCATATAGTAATATAAATTCTTGTGATTATATAATAGAGTCATATATAAGTTACCTAAAGTAGCCTTATAACTTGATATCATCAGGACAAGACCTTCATTAACCTATATGTCTGCAGGAAGATAGTTCTACCCTAAGACCAGGGAACTGGAAACTTCAAGTAAATAAAGGAATAGTCAACATGAAGCTGATCTGTAAAATGGAATGAATTTAGAAATACATAGTCTTTGCAGCTCCTAAGTTTCTTCCCATGAATCCATGAAGGAAGGTACCCCCTTCACAAAAGCCTGAAAACAATTTTCTTGCAGAAAAAATTGTGACTATCCAAAAAAAAAAAAAATCCTTCCTTAGGAGGAAGATTACTCTAACAACTAGGGAGAGAGGCACTGGCACACGGAGGGAAAAAGTATAAAACATAACGGAATCCTGGAAGATAAGTATTCCAATGGGCATCATAGTGAAGAAATTATATTATTATTCAGGAAATGTTCACTCATTTCCTCTATTTTTGTACAGAACATACAATATTCAATACTTTCCTGCCTCCCCCTGAGCTGGTTTCTATGATTCTCATGGCCCTTTTCCAGAGTGAGGCCTCCTAATATTCTAAACTAGGAGGCTTCCAGGAAAACAGGGCTCAATAACACCAGCCTCTCATTCCCAGTGGACACACTTTGGGTTGTGGGTGCCAAAGGGCACAAGACACTTGCAGACTACTCAATCCCAGCAAGGTCAGCACACACACAGAAGCCTCAGACACACTCACAAGAGACGATAGCTTTGAACTTGTTTCTTCTGTTCTTCCTTCCAGCACTATTT
Source organism: Geosciurus inauris (assembly GCA_004024805.1). Taxonomy (NCBI): domain Eukaryota; kingdom Metazoa; phylum Chordata; class Mammalia; order Rodentia; family Sciuridae; genus Geosciurus; species Geosciurus inauris. Next base: position 7,284 of record PVHX01011387.1, on the reverse strand, counting down.
TTCTCTTTCTTTCTTGAGTTGAAAATCCCTGACTTGACCCTTTACCCCTGAGTATGCCTAAGGGGCTCTCTATCCATCTGGTCCTGCAGACCTTTCTCTGGATGGACAATAGGTTACTCCATTTTCTGATGTGACTATTTGTTCCCTAGCCACTTCCCATGATGAATCCTTGGCTTCTCAGGGTTGGGAGAAGTTTGGCAATGATCAGGGGATCAGGCAACATTTGGCAAGCAGAGCACATGCATTCTGCTACCTTTTCTGAGCGAGGTCTTCCCTGACTACCTGAACTAAAATAGCGTCCCTATCACACTTTCTCACATGGCCTGGTTTTGTTCACTCCATTGCTAGCTTCACTACTTCAATCACCATATCCATCTATTTATTTCCTTGTTTGTTATGGGCTTTCCCTCAACTACAATCTACTTCCCTACCCCTAACTAAACTGTAAGCTCTAGAGAAGCAGCAGCTGTGTCCTGCTGGTCTCAATTTCCAACATGCTCCCATCGGGTATGCAACTGGGAGAGGCTATTTGATAAACATAAGGATTTTTCAATTTATTAAGTATATTAAGCCAGGAAAACTCTTTTATTATAATGGCTTACAATTTCATCATTCCAGGGAGTGTCCTCATTCTTAAGGTGCACTTGTACTTCTCATTTTCTCTGAAAATAATTGAGAGCAATCACTTACTCTTAATTACTTATTAGATTTAGCCATTAATCATCTCCTGCTATTTGCTTTGTGAAAAGACAAAATTTTAGAATCTGTGTTTCTCTATCATTCCTAATACTTGTGTATGACGACATTAGGTACCTGGGGGGGTGTAAGGAGCGAGAGAGAATATTTGAGCCACAAATATCCCTCATTTATAATTTCTAATTATTTTCTCAGTAGTTTCAAAATATACTTAATATTTAATTTGGTAAATCTTCCTTACAATAAATAATCTAGAGACCAAAGTTAATACTCAAACTAACCCAGCCTGAAAACTAAAACATTGCTTTTTTTTTCCTACTATAAAATAAGTACATCAACACTCTTCCAGAAAATAAAATCTTAATGGAATTTCTCTGTAATTGGGAGAGGTTTAGGAAGAACATAGTGTCTATATTTTTTCTGGTTTTCTTTATTACCTCCATGTGGACATTATTTAGCAAATTTTCTTACATCACATCTAATGCTTTTTCATTTAAAAAAAAATCTAGTTGTAGATGGAAAAACCACCTTTATTTATTTATTTTTATGTGGTGCTGAGGATCAAACCCAGTGCTTCACACATACAGGCCAAGTGCTCTACAATGAGCTGCAACCCCTGCTTTTGCCTTTTTCAGGGCTATTGTAAAACCATTATAACAAAATGTGCTTCTTCCTTGTATCACAACATTAAAACCAAACACTACCAAACACCACATGAGGGATCTTATTTAATATATATGTGTGTGTGTGCATGTACATATATATAATTTGTAATATATAATTTATATATAAATCATAATTATGACAGTCCAAAAAAAACTTTAAGAAGAATGCTTGCACATTCATTTTGGTGTTCCATCCCCTGAAGAGAATATGCTCAGATTAGTTTTCCGGCTAACCCAAATTCCACTTGAAGAGAATATGCTCAGATTAGTTTTCCGGCTAACCCAAATTCAGTTTTGAAACAATGTGGTACTTGATAGTGACAGCAATAGTGATAATAGCTAACATGATTTGTAAGATTTCTAGACACTAGGCTTTGTGATAAGCACCAGGCTTTCATACTTAATTCTTGCAAATTTGAGAGCGGGATGTCCATCCTTTTTATGTTCAAGCAGGAGAAGTTACTTAATTTTCCTGAGACAACAGTGAGAAGCAAAGCTAGATCCAAAACCCAGGAAAAAGAAAAGAGATGAGGACTAGAAAAATGCCCAGTGAAGGTGCAAGAGGGTTACAGAGAGGCAAAAAGAGAAGCCATGAATATATAAAAAAAAAATAATAATAGAAGACCTAACTTTAAAATCAACAATTGACACTTAAACCTCCATTTTAAACCAAATCAGCCATCAATCAATGAAAATATATGTTAAGTCCTAAACTTGTATATACAAACAAGACTTAAATTCCTAGCCACGAGGCTACTAGCTATTTTGAACATAATATAAATCAGCTTGAGTCAATGATACCCAAATTGGTAAATCGACACGCTTGCTACCATGGATTCAAGATGAGCATGGGGGAATATTTGTTGATGATGTATAGGTTCTTGAAAAATTTTCTCATATTTGGGCTATTGTGAGTAATTGAATCATTTTCTGAAAGGGGGGGTCCTGCTTTCCTACTAAGTAGAAACATTTTACACACCATATTCTCTCAAAGATCTTAAATAAAAAAGACAGAATGAATTGGACATATATGAATATGCATGTTCACATATGAATACACAACCAATGTAATTCCACCTCACATGTAACCATGAGTGTAATCCTGATTAGAATAATTTGTATTCCATATATGTATAATATGTAATGCACTGTCATGTATATCTAAAAAGAATAAATTTAAAAAGACTGAAATCAGAAAAAATCAATATAAAACATTTTTCTCTCATGTCAATTATCTAGTAATAAAATGGCACTTAATATTTATATAATCATAAACATATGAGGCTTAATATTTTATTTAAAAACATTTTAAATTGCTTCAGATCAATCAAAACTTTGTTAATGTGTTTTTTCAACCATAATCCCTAATCTAAGGAGCCCATTTGCACACTAAACCTTTCTTTACCTCTTTCCACAGGATTTAATTTTGTGCTAATAAGTTTGCATATATTTAAACTTTAGGGAACTTAAAGCATTGTGTTTTTTTAAGGAAAGTTGAAAAATGTGACAAATAGAAAAATCTCAATAGATAAATAAGAATCAGAACTTAAACCTTTAAATTTATGCACAACCAAGAGAACATGGATTATATAAAGGCAAATTGGCAGATATTTTGACTTCCTTTTGTATTAAAAGTAGAAAAGAATTTAAAAACTGTATTCATGAAGTAAAAGTGGAGAAGTTGTTTCTCACATAAAAATTTCTCATCTTTCATAATTTGATTGGAAGAGTTAGCCTACCCAGGATCATTTAAATACTTATTTTCCTTTCTTAACCTTGAACTTGCTCCAAGATACAGAATCTAACAAAATAACCAAATTTGATGCATAAGCCTTTGACATGCAAAATGTATTTTTGTTTTGCCCTACCTAGGTCTTATGTTTCATTATTATTGAAAATGTAATATTTTGCCTACTATAAACACAGATTTTCCTTCATTTTTTTTCAATCTTATTCAAAACCCCTTGATGAATATTTTACAAGTTGCAGCAGATCTTTGTTATTGCTTTTTTAAAATTACAAACTCCAAAGCCTATGTTCCCATTTTGCTAAATGGTTTTGCACATGTAGACTTGTCAAGCATTTATAGAAAAAAAAATTTGAGAAAACCATTCTTGGATGAATATAATCTTGCATGTGACCTTCAGAATAACAAATGCTAGGTTTTCGTGAGGTAGCAAGCTCTATTCCCCCATAGTGCATGTGCATATATGGCTCATGAACTCCCACCTCATCCAACATCTGATGGTCCACCATGGTTTGCTACATTTCTCTGTGCTTGTAACTTACTCTCCTGCTTTGTAACCGTATAACATTAAGAAACCTGTTGCTTATGGTCATGGGGACACAAAACTTATTTGCTGCAAGTCCCTGAGTTTTACTTTATCTTAGCTGTTGGTTTATTATGAATTTATAAAATTTCACTGTGTCTTCAAAATGTCAAAGATTGCTATAAGAATTGTTAAATTTACATTTAGGAGAGATTGAGGGAGACTCAAGGGGAAAAAGAAACAGAATTTGGGAGAAAGAAGTGGACTTAGAACTATTAGAAATTTCATTTTCAATATGTGGGATTGTGTAATAATGTTTTTAGCAAGATTTAAAAATATTGAATAAGATCTATATGTACTGCTGTCATTAATTTCCGTATGTCTCCTTATTCATACAATGAAATATAAATTTTTATTCATATGCACATCCTTATCTATATCTAGATCTTTAAAAATTTATATTCATATTAATATCTCCAATTTCATTCCCAAATGACTGCATTTATTCCAGCTTCTGGTTTTCCACAATTTTAACTTTCTTCTCTGATACAATGAAAACTAACTCTATTCAAAATTCATTCACTTATTTGATCATTTCTAAAATATACATCTAATCGTTTCAGAATGGCTTCCCCCATACCCTTGTGGAAAACACACTCACAGGCTGGGGTTATGGCACAGTGGTAGCGTGCTCACCTAGCATGCATGAGGCACTGGGTTCGATCCTCAGCACCACATAAAATAAAATAAAGATATTCTGTCCACCTACAATTAAAAAATAAATATTTAAAAAAAAAGAAAACACACTCACCAATAAAGTCATTATTTTTAAAACTTTCATTTCATCTTTAGCTTGAGGACAATCAAAATACTATGCTAAAGAATTTTTTCATTCATCCCAAACTTGATATCACTTATTGGAAATAATATTCATATTTCTTTTCCCTCAAATCCTTGTTGACTTTATGAACTATTTCTTAAAATGTGAAATATAATATGGCTCCAAAATCTAAAGTTGCTATACTCAGACAAATGTTAGGTTCAGACTCAATTCTCCTCGCTGAGCTCTCACCTCCAACTATGCCTCCCTGTGTCCATCTTCTCACCCTCCAGCCTCCAGACCCCACACATGCCCTGAAGGCAGGCAAATTTTTTTTTTTTTTTTGGTTACCTGGGATTGAACTCAGGGCCACTTGACCACTGAGCCACATCTCCAGCCCTATTTTGTATTTTATTTAGAGATAGAGTCTCACTGAGTTGCTTAGGGCCTTGCTATTGCAGAGGCTGGCTTTGAACTCAGCCTCCCGAATCACTGGGATTACAGGAGTGTGCCACTGCAGCTGGCTAGGCAGCCAATCTCACATATTTCTGCTTTGCTCTTCCTGTGTTTCATTGTGCACACACAATAGATGTGTGTATATTTTATTTTTTCTCTTTGTTTTTTTACAGAGAATGTAACATAGATACCCCCTTTCATTTTGCTTTATGCAATCAGAAATATAGCTTGGAAACAGCTCCTTATAAGTACATGGAAACTTTTCTTGTTTTGTAAAGCTGTATACTACTCTACTGGATGCATACATTGTATTTATCAAAATACTTTCCTATAAATAAATTGTTTCTACTAATTACAAGCAATGCTATATGAATAATTGTGTAGGTTTCTGCATGTGTGCCTGTAGAACTGTTGGAAGTATATCTTCAGAGTAAATTCTTAAACTTGAAATGATCAGGTAAAAAGGAAGTACACATGTAGGGTTTTGTCTCGTTTTGTTTTTTGGTACCAGAGATGGATCCCAAGGGAACTTAAGCACTGAGCCACATCCCCAGCCCTTTTTATGTTTTTATTTTGAGACAGGGTCTAGAGAAGTTGTTTAGAGTCTCGCTAAGTTGCTGAAACTGGCTTTACATTTGTGATCTTCCTTCCTCAGCTTCTGGAGTTGCTGGGATTACAGGCATGCACTGCCCCACTGTATAGATAGTTAATAATATGGGCCCGTCCTTGAGTGTAAGTTAGGAGAGGGGAGCTCATTAGTGAGGAATTTGGAAGAACTTTGAGGAAGCACCCTCATTGTTATTGTTCGGGGCCATCTGGCATACTAACGAGCTCTGGGTGCCTCAAAACTTTCAGCCTTTGATCCTGTGAGTTTTGGAACCTGGCCAGTTCCCACCTCACAGAGATTTTACAGCCTAAGGCCAGCTGCATAACGCTGGACTGCATGTTGGAAGGCGTTGCTGTGCCTTTTTAAGTCCTCCAAAGGAGAAAGAAATTCAGAAGAAGGGGATCCAACTGGACCGGAGAAGAAAGGCTCCAAATGGAGAGATGGAAGAAGAAAAGAAGAAGGGATCCATCTGCAGAGGAAAAGATTGAATCCATTTGAGAAGAAATTTCAACTGGGGAAGAAAGAATCTGATGTTTTGAGTAAGAAGAAGGAACCTGATGATGAGAAGAAGGAAGCTGACTTGGGAGGTAGAAGGCAGACTCTCACCTGTGTGTTTTACCCCACTCTTGATGTTGCTGATTTCACCCAAGGCTGGGTGTTGAAGGTGGAAAAGAAGGACTCTCACCTATGTTGTTTACCCTACCCTCAGTGTTGCTGATTTTGCTGATTTTGCTGATTTTACCCGAGGATAGGTGTTGAAGGTGTTGATGCTGTTGTGAGTAAAGAAGAAGGATCTTGAATGGTGCTTTGAGGAGAAAGATTCTGAAGGTAATGATGGTGCTTTGAGTGTACTTGCAAACCCGTGTTGTGTTATCTGGTGTTGATTGGTGAGTGCTTATTGGGCTCGAGCCGCTCTCCCTTTCTTTTCTTCTATATTATTGATTCATTATATACAATATTCAATATTGTAAAGTATAACTGTTGCTTGCTTTGTTATATTGTCTCATATTAAAGCTTATAAAACCCATCCTGTTGTGAGGCTGGTGATTCACCCCACGAATCTGCCTAGATAAATTAGTCTGAGCTCAGCAATTCTTGGTCATAGATCCAGACCAAGACACCCACCCAGCTCATGTATTCTTGTCTATTGCCAAATATCCCATAATAGTATTGGAAGAATGCATCTTTCCATCAGCAATATATAATGAATAGGAGTGCTTTCTCCCCAGAATCATTATTGTATCTATATGTGTCTATATGAATATGTAATTGATAAAATTATATATATACATCTACACACATTAGTAATATCCAACATATTAAAGTAATAGTGTGCATAATAGCTTAAAAAACAAATTTAAATAGATAAATTTACACAAGAAGGACCAGCAAGTGCAGAAGAAATATAGTAAGTAGTAGACTACTAAATATAGTTTAAAATATTCACATAATTAACTGCTTATTTTTTCCAAAAGTTTAGATTTATGACTCTTACCTGTTTTCACACATGCCCTATTTTATCTTTATTCCCTAATAAATGTTTTATTATGTCATAGTTTTATATTAAAATACATTCATTTTAAGTATAAAAATCAATTAGTCTTAAGCTATGTCTACATTTATGTAACCATAACTACAATCATGATGTAGTCCTGAAATATTCTGAAGTCCTGAAAAAGTTTCTTCGTGTCCTTTGGTTGTCAATTCACAATTTGCACATTTATTTCTTAGTAACCAGCAATCATCTTTCTGTAGCACTGTTACTGTCTT